>VDFB02271358.1:787679359-787975732 GCA_007258455.2 Sequoia sempervirens
GTTTCAATTTTGATTTTGTGTTTGATGTTTTCTTTTGCCAAATTGTTGTGGTTGTTTCTGTTTGTTTTACCAAAGGATGAAGGTGATGATCAATTTATTATAGATGATTGATTATTATGGGTGAAAACAAAATGAGATGAATGGGTTTGTTTTTGAATATTTAGATGTTTTTGACGTTTTTGGAATGTTTTGTGGCTATTTTTTGGTATTTTCAAGATTTTACAAGTGTTTTCATTTTTTATTTTCTAATGTTTTGGGGTTTTCTAGGATTTTGACCAAGAGACTAACCTAAGGACCTATCCTAGGGGCCTCGAGGGCCAATCAATAGATTAGCCTTGCCTACATTATACACGCAGAGACCACGTAGTTCGACTGATGACTTGACCGATTTACAGATGAAGATATACATGATGCAATGTCAATTTATTATGATGGACTCCTAAAGGACTGACCTAAGTGTCTCGGGGGATGATCAAAGATCAACCTTGCCTACATTCAAGGCTCGAAAACCCGTAGTTTGACTAGATGACTTTGTTCTTAACTCTTTGAATTTTTTGACCTATTTTTGGATTTTGATACATTTTGAATGTTTTTGGATTTTCCAATTTTCTGATGTTTTTGGATTTTCACATGATTTTGATGATTTGGATATGGATGTGTGTGATGATATCAAACCTCTATTTTGGGACATTATTGAAAAGAAAGTTGAGGCTGATTGATCGGATCGATGGATTGATGATGATAAAATTGTTGAGGATGCACAACAATGCAATGATTTGATTGATCAGGATTGATGACGATAACATTGTCAATGATGCACAACAATGCAAGGATAGTGTTAAGAAACACAAGGATTGGGAAAGATATCCCAAGATGATGATGGGTTGATGATGATAACATTGTTGAGGATAGTGTTAAGTAACACAAGGATAGGGAAGGATATCCCAAGATATTAATTTTTTTTATTGGATTTGATTGATCATAATTGATGAAGCTTGATTTGAAACAAAAGTTGTTTGAATGATTTGATGTGACGTTGAAGCATACATTAGATGCGACTGATAGTGATTGTTTTAATTGATGTTCGATGAAAGATGAAGATTGATAAGGAATGTCTTCTCATCAAAATATGCCATGGGCTAGTGCTTTGGACTCCAGATCACAAATGCTTTGACCAATTTGATTTTACATTTTTCAATGTTTGGATCACCATATAATTTGGAGGATATAGATCAAGATTTACTCCTAAAGCAAGATGTAAATATCTGCCCCCAATTTCTAGCAATGTATGGAATGCCATGGATGGATGGATATGGTAAGCACACAAAGGATGCCAAGGATTATCTTGTGATAAGATAAGGTGTTTCAACAGAGTAATGCTTTATTGGATAATGCTTCATGGCTCAGATAATGTTGAGATAGGATGAAAACGACTCATGTCAAGATGTTTACCATAAGCTAGCGTAAAGTGTGCTATAAAATTTTTCAAGATCAAGATAATTTGGACTATGGATGCAGATGGATAAAGATGGATTGGATAAATGATTCATGGATGAATGGATTTATTATGGATGAGATGGATGGAATGTTATATTTATTACAGATGGGATGAGATGCTTTCATCTGAACTAGCACACATAGATGCTCGATTCTATTCATGATGCATGTTTGCCAGGTTTTCATCATGGTACCTGCCTAAAGTGCCACCATAGTGTTTTTCACTAGAGGACAATTTTTTTCTTTACTATTTTTAATCATTTTTCTATTTTTTTTGGATTTTCATATTTTTGATTTTTTTGGGTTTTTCTAAAAGATTCATGCTAACCCATCTAGTGGTGTTGATGTAGATGTTTCTGTCATAATGTACCATCAATATCCTACTTGAAGAAGTTATTTTTCCAAGATACACACTTGAATACAAATTTTGATATTCCTAATCTATTTCATTGATATCAAAGTTGACTTTGTCTTTGTGCGCACATCGCGATAGAGTCCCTTTTAAATCCTTATGATGAAGGGTCGTTGCCAACACATGGTCAATGTGAGAATTGGATATTATGTTTGAATGAGTGGATGGAGTGTGTTTAGGAATAAAATATGGATTGGTTGAAAACTTGGAATCTTTGACTCTCCAAATTTGGGAAGATGAGCAATGATGGGTGGATATGAAAGTGTGCATGAAATTAGGACCAACCGCTTGATAAACTTTGTACACTGCTTGAAAATTCTTCTTTTTATTTTGTGGACATCTTTGACAGATACTTTTCCCATTTTTATTTTTCCCCATAGTTTCTTTGATTGATGGAGTTTGATAGGGATCATCTTTTTTTGTATTTTTTGGTATCCATATGTATTTTATTTTTTTGATATGCTTCTTAGCTTCTTTTGCTTTGGTAACATTCTTTGTGCTTTGATTCAAATATTTCTTTTGATGTTGGTCCCAATTCATGGATGGGGTGATGGATGGATGAAGATTCATGACGTGGCTGGTTGTAGTATTGACACTAGTTTCATCATAAGGACTCTTCATGCTCCCTATGTTGACATTTGCTTGAGACATAGTTGACCCTAGTATGGTGGTAGTAGCAACTTCATGCTTTGATTCTACTTTTTCTAAGAGCTTTTGTTTAGAATGCATCATCTGATCAATAATCATTGTATATGACATTATTTCCATTTGTTGCTCTACTAACTCCAAAATATCCTGTTCTATCTGAATTGTTTCCTTGAGTAGATAATGCTAGATATCCTCATCTTTAATGTTCTTGGTCTGAATTTGGGATATATCTGATCCCAATGTTGATAATTTAGTTTGAATATAGGAATCAATAACCTACTCTTTTGTGTAATAATGTCAAAAGTAAAGGAAACTCATTATGAATGAAGATCATCTACGTATCCATCCACAAAAAGCATCTCATGGGTAGATGTAGAAGTATGTGCTATGTGGATGTGATCATTATTTGTGACATCTTGTATAGATAGGAGAGTTCCCATTAGATCATTGTAGTATCTTGGAGATACAAATTCTTGATCTTGAATAATTTTGAAATCTCTTTTGACATGATTTGGATCAATTTCTTGACATGGATCAGTTTTAACGGATGGATTGCTTACCAAGGCTTCCTGAATGGGAAGTGGCTCAATATCCTCTTGATCTTTGAATGGACTTGGATCAAGTGTCGAGTTGAAGATTACTTCAATATCAGCAATCATGAGGTTGAAGGATGTCAATATGGCTTGGAAAGGCCATTGCTAGACTTTGGTGAGAGATGTTGATCATGCTTTAGAATAAATTCTTGAGATATGTCCTCTAACTCATTAGGTGATGTAGAGACATTTTTGACATGATCGTTGGTCAATGGACCGTTGATTATAGGATCAAATAATTTTAACACTCCTTGAGGTAGATCACTAAAAAATGGCTCTTGATGTATGGTGAGTTGATCATCGGATGGGGTTAAAACATCTTCAATGTGCTCCTTAATGGAGAGATTTTGAACAATTGTGGTAGAGAAATTGTGAATTTCTTCAACCATAGGGTCAAATGATGTTGACATTTCTTGAATTAGATCATTGTAGGGTATTGTTAGTGGATTTTGATCATGATTGAAAAGTGACTCTTGATATATGTTGATTTGATCTTCAGATTAGGTAGAAATATCTTTATCAACAGATAGATTTTGACCATTATCTTCAACAATTGCGGCGGAGAGATTATCAATGCTAGTGGTTCAATTTTCATTGTTATCCCCAATAGTGATTATCTTTTGATCAATCAGGTCTTGGATGAGATTTTTAAGTCGAATACAACTTGATGTTGTGTGTACCTTTGTTTTGTGAAAATCACAATGGTTCTTCTCATTATACCCTGGTGGTTTAACTACGGGTTCTTGATAGTTCTCATAAATGGGGAGTTTAATGAGATTTTTTTACACCAACTGTTGCATGATTGATTCGATGGGTCCCCCAAGTGGTGTGTATTTCTATTTGTTACCTTGTGAGATTTGACCTTGTGGTGATTGATTTTGGAGAAGTGGTGATTGATCTTTGAGATGTGGGGGTTGAATTTGTTGATGTAGTCAATCTTTACATCTAAATTCTTGACATTGGAGATATTATTCTTGATATGGTTGTGGAAAAAACTTAACGCTTTGATGGCATGGTTCAATCAAAGGAAAAGAATACTGATTTTGGAGTAAAGATATCTCTTGGCTCAATAATTTAGTTAGTTTGGCATGTGAAGCAAGTTGTTCTGGTGAAATTTGATCTTGATTTTGAATTTGAATCCCTTGATTTGGCTTTTGTTGAAGCAAATTGGGGATGTACACTTATGGTGTTCGCATGGGATCATAAAAAAATTGATTTTGGACAATGTTATGATTTGGGATGATGTTTATATTTGTCATGATAAGTTGAAATTGAACATTGTTGGTGTCGGGGATCATATTGCCTTGATTTAGGTAACTTGATTTTGCATGGTGTTACCTTGACTTGGAGTTGTTAACATCTTGTTTGGAATTTGAACAATATTAGTATTATTTGCAAACATATACATCCCAAAGTTTACCAAGTTTGTATTCAAAATGTTCATGTTTGGTAAAGTTGTACTTGGTACATTCACATTTGGCATGTAGGGATTTGGTGGGATAATATTGATTTGTGGAAGACTCATGCATTGAGTATTTGGTTGATAGAATTGTAGGTTTGGACTTGGATTTAAATCTACCATTGGGAAAGATGTTCCAAACTTTTGACTGGGCATACTCACATTTGTTGTACCATTGAGGTTTGTAGGATTTAATGATCCCATGTACAGATTGTATAGATGTGAGTGTTGATAATCAATCGGCATTGTAAGGCTTTGAAAGTTTAGTTGACTTGGTTTACTCATGATGTATGTATCATGTATATATTCCATGTTTTTCTTGTAGTGAGGTCTAGTTTGGACCATAAAATAAGGATCAATTTTTAAAAATGTGGGAGGTAAACCTCTAATTCTTTGGGTTGATCCAAACTTTAGGTACAAAAAAGAAAGTCTAAGATTTTAAGTATCAAAAATGATGGTGATGAGATATGAAAGATGGATGATTGGTGAATGATTGGAACTCTTAAGAAACCTTGAAGAGGATACTAAACTTTAGGACTTGGATTAATGTTTGATTTGATTTGGATTGGTTTGATTTGGATAGTGAACTCATAAAATCTAACACATTGGCTATTGTCCTAGAGTAAATTTGTCCACAAGATGCTAATTTGACTAAATGTGTAAAGAAGGATTCATCTAGATAGCTAACCAAACAAGATGATTTGATCTAATTTTGGATTTTGGATAGTGAACTCATAAACCAAAAGATGTTGGATGTTTATCAAGGGATAGATTTGTTCACAAGGATCGATAATTTGACTAAATATGTGGAGAAGGATTCATCTACACACATCTAATCAAACAAAATGATTTTGATTTGGTTAAAATGATTTTCCCAAAGTTTAGCATGAGGATTTTTTTCAAGATTTCCAAGAATTGTTTATGAGGTGATTTTCATTTGATGTTTGGGAGATGGATGAAAGTTTTGATTTTGATCCCAAGAGAATTAGAGAGACTTTTTGTACTAGACCAAGATATTGAAGAACATGCTTTTCTCTAAGAGTAGTTCAAACCAAAAGACCAATGCTTGCATAAAAACCATATGATCAAAAGATATCAAGCACATGTGTGGGGTCCAATTTGTTATCTTTTCTTACTAACTTTTTTTTACCACAAACACTCTCTTGATTAGATTTTGAATCTAGATTTCTAATGTCTTAATTCTTTTTCATTCCACAAGGTCCATTATGTGAAAATCAAGGTTTCAAGAGCATAGTTTCCTATTGTTGACTTTGGGATGAACAAATCAAGATATAGGTCTCAGTGTTTAGAAGCCTTCTATGGATAAGAACCCCTAGGGACAAGCAGTAACACATGGACTTTTCAAAGGTACTTGTTCCTTACAAAGGGTTTGAAATTTTGATGATTTGTTGAATGTTGGTTTCAATGTTTTGGATACAAGCACTGTGTTTTCAACTGACTCACAAGCAATATAACATCCAAGCTCAATTGGTATGCTTTTCTTGGTGGGATTGCCTCATGCCCTTCATAGTAGAAGAGATGATTTTACATGCAACCAAGGAAAAAATATAAAGGTATGCTAAGAATGAAGCATTAACCTCTATATTTTAACCAAGATCGGACATGGCAAGTAACTTCTTGGAATCTAAGTTCCAATGCACCACTTTGATAAATTCTTTGGATGGACTAGTTGGTTGCTACAAACAAGGTTCTTAATGATGGTACATCAGGGACATGGCACCTTGCGAGCATCCAGCAAGCCACTAAAGGCTTTAACCAATCCTACTAGGGGTTCTTATACTTTTTACGGTAGTACCCCATTCTGAAAGACATTGTATAGCAAAGGCCTACATACCATAAGGACTTGAAAATTTTAGTCTTATCCATTTATATACCAGTCTGAATGAAAAACCGGTTGGAGTTTCCTTCGAGTTCTCCTTTCGGATGTGTCTCTTAGGAAGGCCCCTCTAGAGGTAAACAAAAGCAAGCAAGCACATCCATAGTTTGATCAACCTTCATATAGAAACAAACGGAGAACACATGCAATATACCTAACTCACACTCACAAGATTTGTTCAATTTTAGTTCCCAAAATGAAGTGTGGAGGAAATCTTTTATGCAACTTAATCTCATCAAAAATAGTTTTGGTTCTCAAGATCACCGTGAAGTGCGAGAGAAGTGCATACTCCTTTTTAGATGATATTATTTTGCAAAAAATATTACAAAGCATAAAAGACACATGTTTGTTTTAACCTTTCAAAGTAATTGTGAGTTCATTTTAAAACACTAATATCAAGTATGAAGTTGCTTGGTCAATTTTAGACCAAATCAAAATCTAGTAGGTATGTAGTGTTCAATTTTAGCCCAACTTGAAAAAAAAAAAATGATCTAGTTGGCCTAAAACATAAAACAAAAGTGAGAAACAAACACTTCAAGCTATTATAATAAGCATTTATAAATGTTTTTGTAAGTTCAATGCTTGATTCTCCAACTCAAACATTAATTCTTCAAAGAGTGTTTTCTATGCTTCAATTTTTTCAAGTTCCATGTGCAAATCTGCAAGATAAAAACATATGAGAATTAATTGTTAAGAAAAAATTCAAGAAATAAATATTGAAAGAAAATCAATTTCAATAGATGTCCAACCAAGGGAACTTAAATGTGATTTCTAATCGATAATCTTTTATTTTTATTTCAAAGGAAATAAGATTGTAAGATCTAATCAATGCAAAGAAATTTTAAAATATTTGCAAACCCCTCTAAAAGTCATCATAAGAGTATACATCAATGTAATTTACTCCTCTATAGCTTCAGACCATTGGATTCAAAATCTTCCATCAATACTCTGACAGTCTGTATCTTAGTTGTAAAGTCGAGAGTGAAATGTTGTATCCAATGTTATAGGTGAGATTGAAATTAATTGTAGAAAACATGGTGTCATGTTGAAAGAATTGGGCATAAGAATAAACGCTTTCATATTGCCAAAGAGCATCATCACTTTATCATAAAGGAAACAAGAGGACCCTACGTACCACCACAAGTTTTGTCTAAATTTGAAGTAGTTTCAGATTGATTCCTCATAGCCTTTAAATATTTCCTCCGATATTCATTACTATGTGGAAACATAAAAGATTAAAGATGACACCGAAGTTAAATGCAGAGAAATATTTGCTATGGTTGTCAAATGTTTAAAATAAAACAATTAAACATCTGCTTTATTCTCTAATTTTACCATAATCTTTGCAAAAAGAACTCAATCTTACAAAAATAGAATTTTCATTTAAATCAAATCATGCGAAATATTTAGCATTAAATACCAAAACACAATTCACACCTATCAGAATTCATAGTTAAATCAAATCAGGTTCAGGTTATCACACATCAAAATAAATGCGATAGTTTTGAATGTACACTGGATTTAAATATTCCTTGTTTCTTTGGCAAGTCATCAATCTTGCTTCATCAAAATATCTCTTTCCTGGCACCACATGCTGCTTAAAATAAACAATAAATGTTGTCATATGCTTATTAAAGAAAAACATACTACTCTCTGTCAGTTTGCCTTCAATTTGTAGTCACCTTCATAATAGTGGTTGATAGTTGTCTCCTCTATCTTTGCTTTACGAATGATTTGTGCCCAATTTTCACAAGTTGTTCACAGATGCTCCAAATATGGGATTAATGCTTTGAACCCTCCCTGCAAATAGTAAAGGAAAAGTGATTTGTAGTGTAAATATTTTTACTATTTTATTTTCTTCAAATAGTTCATGCGTACTCCCTATGCTTCCATTGTGGGCAAAGGGTTGAGGAATTCGATCTTACACCTGCCACTTGCATTATCTTGAAAGATATAAATAAATATATATACATATACATATATATATATATATATATATATATATATATATATTCATTGGTTTACAAAGTGTGTCTTATGAAAACCTCTAAGATAGATGTGCAATCTTAAAGTTGGGAAATACTCCCTTTGCTTCCTTGAGAATGGCATAGGGAATTTTTTATTTCTTCGACTGATGGATTCTTGGCATATCATGAGAGGGTGGAGATCATCATACGTGGTTGCCTAGATGATTATAGCCCTAGATGTGCTACCCTTCCAGGATTCACGTGCCCTGAACCAGTGGTAAGAAGATTCGCAAAGCTTTCATTAGAGCTATTGATAATAAGAAGATCTACAAAGTTGACAAATATAGAGTGAACCGTATCTTTATCGAAAGATCTCCATTTGATGATAAATTTATGATTATCTGCCAAAAATGAATATTATGTCTTGGAAAATGAAAATGACATGCAAAGCATTTAAAATCACTGAACATTCAACAAAGAATTCAATGCACAACAAATTCTAATGGCGTTAAGGCAGTAGCAACTTTGAGGGAACAAAAGCAAGCCGATATTACATGGATGCACAAGCAATGCAACAACGTTAATGGACACACAGACAAGTCACATGAACTCTATCTTAATAGAAAGATTGCTATCTATGTCAATTTATTGAGTATATTCAAAATGTTAGCTGCAACAAATACGCCTTACCTGACATGTTAATGTTATGTAACAAATCACCATAAATACTGCACAAAGACTATAGGTATCAAATCATTAGTGATTAGCCATTACTACACAAAGAATAGAGTATCGTCGTGTATACATATGATATCTATGGGGATCATAAGAAAGATTCACAATGCATCCTTAATTTAAGCTCCTCGGACAAATTCTCAAGGCTATGGTGATCACAGACAAGAATACAGGGCATTATAAAGGCTATGGATTTGTAGCTTTTTGTGATCTAGAGTCTTCCCTCAAACAGCAGTTGTTCCAATGATCCTTTAATTCTCCAAGAAAGTCAAAATATCATCATCTTCGTAGAGTCCTTGTTTGGGAGGTGATATGTTAATCAACTGTTTTAGAAATCTTTTAGTTTTCTTCTTCATAATTAAAAGTTAAATTTACTCAACTTTCAATGATTTCAACCCTTAAAGAGTAAAGAGGAAGCATTTATGTGACATGCGCCCAAGTTAGTGTGCAAAACTCTTTAGCAAGAACATTCCCATAGCTCGAACCCAGCTCGACCAATTGCAAAAATTCTCGCAAACAGTAGTTTAGATCTTCATTAAGCACTTTAGATCATCTAGTAAAGCAAGGGCACAAGAAATATAGGGCCGCATCGCCAAATTTGTGCGCTAGTCAGTGTTAATTCTAGTGCTAATTCTAGGCCTACTACTAATGCCATATTACTTCATTACGTACTTGAAATAAACAAAATGGCTTGAGGTTGGTGAGTATTTAAAAGGTCCATAACTACAACCATTGCCAATGGATTGTAGCTTGCTATCTGTGTAAGACTTGCTGTAATGGCCACATTGTCGTAATATCTCTTAAAGTGATTGTCATAAAAAAGAGGAAAGAAAATCAAACACATTCATAAGTAGCATAAGAAGTGACAGTCAAAGGTGGACCAAACAACTGCTGGATGTAGTATAGATTTCTTGAAGTGATTGTCAATAAAGAAAAAGACAAATAGAACTGTCTCGCACTCCAAAAATTGTGGTGGTGATGAAATGACAAAAGTAACATATGCAGGCCGAGATATTTAGAAAACATAATGCGTGCCTTACCAGACTAAGGATTTTTTTTTCTTTTCAAATGTTGAACTAAATCATAAGAAGTTTGATCATACATACAACTTTATAATATTATGCTTACAGAACACTAACAGGGACTAAATGGAAGGTTCTCAAATATAAAATATAATGTGCAAAAGAACAAGCTTGATTCTAAAGATTATAACGCTTTACTACGCATGCTAGTATCACATATTTGTGACCAACTTTCAAATCAATAAATGATATTTAAAAACAAAGAAACATCAGTTAGATTTAAAAATATCAGTAATATATGAAAGCAAGATGTGGTCGGAGGTTCGACCCTCCTTCTAGCACCATTTTGTGGATGCTAAATCTACAAAATGTTAAACCTTAACATAATATCATCATGTTAGTCATTTGAAACACATTAGATTAAACATTCCTATGAAATACTTAACCATGCTAAAATATGCAAAACTAAATACAACAAATTGCAAGCATATAAAAACATGATGAAAACTTTATCTCATAGTGGATCGGTGCTTCTGTAGAAAGAATCCCTTTCCAAATCCTTGCTAATCTCTTGGATGATAAAAATATGTAAGATGATGATCAAGATGAAATGCTAACATGGATGAGTTGTGGAGGAGTAAAACAATAGATGAGGCCTCTATTTGTAACCAAGAAGGATAGAATAATGCCAAACATGGAGGATGTGGGACTAAAAACCAATCAATAGGAAGGAGACACTTGTCAACATGTGAGAGGTTCATGAATGAGCACATTTTGGTCAATGTTCCTAAGAGGGGGAGATTTGAAATTTGAATTTGAGAGTTAAATGTTGAGTTTGACATTTGCAAGAGACATGTAAGACCTCTTAAATGCTTTGTCAGATGTACATATCAAATTGGGGGGAGATTCAAACTTGGAGAATATTCTCTTTTTATGCCATGTTGAAGGAAAATGATGAATTTAATAAATCAATAAATTGATTTATTTGTGCAAGTGGGAAAAGTTAGAGGATGTGATGGGTGATTAGATTAGATTAATTAGGATTAGATTAATTTAGTGGGGGATTAGGTTATTTGACCCATTTGACTTAGATTTATGGATTTAGCTAAATCAAAGGGGGATAAAAGGTGATTTCAGACTTGATTAAATAAATATTTTATTTATTTAATCAAAGAGGATGTTGTTAGGATTAAATTAAATAAAGTTATTTTATTCAATTTAAATGAATGACCTTAGGAGATTAATCAATTAAACTTGGTTTATTTAATTGACGAGTGAATATGATTATGCATGATGTTAATTTTGTGTGTCTACAGTCACAGAGTGATGATATCTATTGGTATTTCATGAAGTCCTATTCTTATTATGAATATACTCTATCTATGATAAATATATATTACCTATCTTAAAATAAAATAAAAATAATACCTCTAATAAAAGCTCTTCAAAGGGACTAACATTTATTTAAAACTAAACAATAAATATAATTTTGGTGTATAATAGGTATGCTAAAGAGGTGTGGAAGGTCAATAAGTATTTTTCTCTTTGATTTACATAAATTCATGCAATACATGAGGTCAATTGGTAGGCCATCAATAAAATGATATGTGTGTGCAACCAAGGTCTCAATAAGTAAATGATAACTTCATATTGATTTTGCATACACTTAAAATAGTTTTATATATTATTTGATTTTAAAAATTTAGTTTCCTAATCATGACTTCCTTTGAATTTAAAAATAAAAATAAAAATATTGTATATAAAAATATTCGCTCGCTTTGCATATCACTCACTACCTATCTCTACATATTTCTCTCTTCATCTCTACCTCTCTCTATCATATACATCTGTCTTCTCTCTATTATATTGATGAAGAGGTTCTCTCCCTCATACACAATCTTACATGGTTAACAACAAATAAGAACAACAACCTAAAACTTTTATATTATTTTCATGAAATAATCCACAACATGAAATAAAATTTAATACAATTATCCTGTCACAAGGATGTTATAGAAATTTGGGCTTCAAATACATGCAAAAAACCAAAACACAAGTCTATGAATGGGAATAATGAAAATTGAAACCCCAAACTTCATTCTATGTTAAAGAGAAATAAAATTGTCTATATTGTCATCCATAATGAATATTTTTCCTTTTTGGCCACTTTATATGATTTTTTCAACTTTCAAATGAATAGTGACTTCCAATTTGGCGCCAAACAAATCTAGTTGTCCCTTTTCTTAGCCTAAGGAAATTTTCAAAATTTAGTCCAGATTTTAGGAGCCATAAATTTTCACTTGGGCATTGGATTGATGAATGGTTTATGCCAGTGGAAGGCTCTTAAAAATTTAAGGGCTATCAAATATCGATTAAGGTATATTTGAATTTTTAGCCAATTTTAGGCCTTGTTGAAACCTTTAGGTGCCTCAAAATTAACTTTGAATATTTTTAAAGGAACTTTTGAGACAAAAACATTAATATCTAACCAATGTGAAATGGTATTGAAGTTACTTCTTCACCATTGGTTTTATTTCACCATTTTGGAGCTTTATGTAAGATTTCATGTCTATATGTGCACAAATCCCAACCTACTAAAAATAGAAACCCTCCCATATTTAGCCCATTTTGAAAATCTATTCATCAAACATAACAAAAATAAAAATAAACATAAAAAAAGTTGATGCAAGATTTCCCTTGCACTCTAGATGCTCCTACACTAGACACATAGGGTAATTTGAGAAGCGACCTTGTCACATCTTAAGTTTTTTAGGGAAATCCAAGATGGTCAATCTCTACCTTAGATAGCCATGATGAATCTTCAATAGACCTTCATTTCCACTTAACCAAGTATTCTTCATATTTCACGTTTCTTGTACTTCTATGCATGTAGCTATCAAAGATGTCGTCTATCTCCTCCTAATCTAATGTAGGTGCTATAATGTTCCATCATTATTTTTTTGGTCCATCCTTCATATCTCCTTCCTGATATTCTATTAAATCTATGATTTTGAACATAGGAGAAATTTTTATCCCACTCGAGAACTCTACCTAATAGGTATTTCTTGAATCATTCTTCTTCAAGATCTTGCATGGTCCAAATTTCTTTATTTTCAATTTATTATGTGTTCCCATTAGGAACATTTCTTTCCTCAAATGAACAAAATTTCATCTCCAACCTAGAAATATTTAAATATCCTTTTTTGATATTCCTTATCCTTCTACTTAGAATTCATCTTATGGATATGATTTCTTACCTCTTTATTCAAGTTCTTTAGGTGCTCTAAAAAATATCCAGCCTCAACACTCATATGATCTCTTTTATCAATATTTCTTAACTTAGAAGCATTTATTGGACTATTCCGACATAAAATCTATAATGGAGGTTTACTATTACTCTAGTTGAAAAAATTGTTGTATACAAACCCTTCCTATGGAAAAACCAAATCCCATTGCTTGGGATTATATCCTACTAAGTATCTCAACAAATTACCTAGATTCCTTTTTACCGCCTCTATATGCCCATCAGTTTGCATATGGTGTGCAAAACTAAATTTAAAATTTGTCTTCAACTTCTTCCATATATTTTCTAGAAATATCCAAAAAAATTGGTATTTCAACTTGAAATTGTAGTCTTTAGTAGACCATCTACTCTAACCACCTCTCTGAAAAAATATCTCTGAAATGTGAATAGCATCTCTAGTATTATGGAATGGAACTAAATGTGTTATCTTTAAAAAATATCCACCACCAAAAATAATGAGTCATGTCCCCTTTGTGTTCTTGATAAATTAAGATTGAAATTCATACTGATATCTTATGACAACCACTTTGGTATAGGTAATGGCTTATACAACATAATACTATAACTTACCCCTTTATCTATTTGGCATACTCTATAACTCCACATAAAATTCTTCACATCTTGGTGCAACTATGGACTATAATAATTCTCATTTATAAAATAAATGTTCTCATCTTGAACAAAGTGTCATGCCAATCCTCCATTATGCTTCTCCTTAATCAAGTTCTCTCTCATATAACTTCACAAAATAGACATTTGGATTCCTCTGAACAACATACCATCCTAGATTATGAAATCTAACCATATTGTCCTATCCAAAGAAATAGTTTACAAATAATTCCTCGATACCACTACAAAGTCAAAATCTTCATGAAAAAAAATTAAATTTCACCTTTTTCTTAAGACATATGCAACCCTATTTGACTTACCACTCTTTTGTTTCAAAAAATTGTGTAACTCTACAAAAACTCAACCCATTTTAACTGTGTTTGGTTCAAATTCCCCTAACTACTAACATATTGTAAAGCTTGATCAACAATATATAAAAAATTCATTTTGAAACAAATAGTGCCTCCACTTATTCAAAGCTTGAACTATCGCATAAAACTTTGGATCATAGAAACATATTTTCTTTTGGAATCATTCAATTTTTTACTACTATAGGCAATAGGCTTACCATATTGACTCAAAAAAAATCCTACGATACTATCAGTAGCATCAAAATGTGCCTAAAATACCTAATCAAAATATTGAAGCTCCAAAATACGTTACTTTGTGACTTTCTTATTTAACAAATAAAAACTCTTAGTTGCTCTAAAAATCCATTTAAACTCCTTTTTATCCCCTCTCATTGTCTCTATTAGGATTGTACAAATACTACTAAAACTCTTAATAAATTTTCTATAAAAACTTTCTAGAGAATGAAAAGATATTACCTTTGTAATACTTCTTGGTGTAGGTCACTCAATGATAGCCTTTACTTTCTTAGGATCCATCTTAAACACTCATCTAAGACTAAAAATCCAAGATATATCAAATCCTTTACAAAATTGCATTTATTGAGGTTAATCAACAATCTCTCTTCCCTCAACTTCACAAAAAGTCTACAAATATGGAGCAAGTGATCCTCTAATGTAAACAATGAAAAATTTACACAAATTTTTTTTGTACCTCGTTGATGAGCTACATGAATGTGATTGGTGTATTGGTTAGCCCAAATTACACATGAATAACCACTCATACAATCCCTCCTTTCTTTTGAAGGTTTTGTTACACTTATCTCCATCTCTAATATAGATCTGATGATATATACTCTTCAATACAATCTTTGTGAAGTACTCAAAGCCACTTATATAATCCATAATGTCATCCATCTTTGACAAGGGAAATTTATATGTGATTACAATATTTTTAATAGCTCGATTATCTATACACGTTCTCCATTCTCCATCCTTCTTTGGTTATATTACTACAAGTATCACACATGGAATCATGCTCTCTTGAATCCTTTCCTCAAAAACTCATTGACTTGCTTGTTCAATTCCTCATTGTCTGAAGGAGTCACTCTATGGGTTGTTTTATTTTACAAATTGGCTTTGAATATCAAATCTATCTAGTGACCAGTATGCATTATTGGTGGAGAACCTTTAGTCGCATTATCTAACACAATGTCCTTGAATTCTCCCAATAGATCTAAAAGTTCTAATGGTACATTTTCTTCTTTGTTGACTCTAGGAATCAATTTTCGATGCACACATGCTCATACTTCATACAATCTACCAAAAAAATCATTCATTACTAAATACCTTTTATCTTTCCTTCTTTAAGGGCTTCAACTTATGAAAAACTTCATCCTTTGTAAAAGGATATGTGTTAGCATGGCTATCATGAATATCACACCAATCAAACTACCATGACCTCCCCAATAATAAATGGCATACATCCATAGGAATGTTGTCACACAATACATCATTATGTCAATTCCCAATCTTGAATCTCACCCAAAAAAATTCATTGACATTAAATATTAAATATGTCAGTATTAATCATTGGTATTAAATATCATATGTTTATTTTCAATCCCATCTTTTATTTTTTTGAAGATATTTATAGACTGGGTAAATTAAATGCATAATTAGGTCTAAGCATGTAGGGGGAGCTAAACCTAGTGTAAAATTGTCAAGGGTGACAATTATTGATGATAAATTTAGCCCCCACTTTAGTGAGAGTATAAAGTTATGCTCAAACTCACACTAAAGTGAGGATAAATGAAACGGTTTCAATTATCAAAATATTGAAGAGATATGATGACATTGAGTCTAGGGGATGCTATCATCAAGGCTTAATATTATATGGAACAACAATGTAAATAAAAAGGAACACAAACATGGGGTTCAATGCAACATGGAAAAAATGAATCATACATAATGAAAACATAATGCAAAAAAAAAATGAAAAACATAAAGAATACAAAAGATAAAAGACACAATTAAAATGTATCTTATCATACAAAAAAGTGAAATCACTAAATATACAAAGTAAACACACAGAAAACATAAGACAAAAAATAAAACATAATATTACATAAACATATGGTTACTACTAAAAAAGGGTTCATGTTAGTAAGGTAAAGAGACCTCAATCTTAAATTTTACTCAACTACAAAACATTATCTATCAAATGTTTCAAAAAAATTGGTGCACTCATATGTTTTAGAAAGATGCATTATGCTAGATACTTCAAGAAAAAAAATTCTCCACTAGCAAGAAAGTTATATTATTCTAGGTAGTCATGTAAACAATGCTCAAGTTCATGAATAATTAGGAAGCTCCTTTATGTCAAATCCATTCAATGTTTTTCAAATCACATCTCAAGGGGAACACAAAATTTTAATGTTGTGGGTGATGAATAAATTATTAACTTCATAGGGGATAAATTGATAACCACACTTTAGGGGGTATTATAAAAAACACCACCACCAAAGAGGTATGTCAATAATTCAAATCTCACAAGATGTCAATGAAATAGATAGGGCAATATGAACCCCCACCTAAAAATGTAAATATACTTTATATATTAGTATTTCAAGGGAAAGAAGGGGAAGAGGGGATCATTCAAAAGAATACCTACCTCCCAAACTAGTTATCCTTACCCCCAAAGTGTAAAGGAAAATACAACCATACAAGATACTATCGTGTTGCTTCAATAGAAAGATATATGGCTGCACACAATATTGTACTACAATGAATAGAAATGAGAAAGCACATGAACCTAAAAATACCACATAGTGAGGCGAAACACCATAGAAGAGAGATCATTATTAGATAGAATGATTATGTGCATCAACAAATGGAAGAACACCATAATCACTAAGTTTTTGTATTTTATTATTCAAGAACTAGAATTCATTAGTGGAATGACCATGCACTCAATGATATGCACAAAAAGAGTATTTATATAAAATTTATTATGTGTTGGAGGAGGAAGAGTAATGAAGAAAGCATTGAGAAGCCTTAAGAAAATATGCTCTTACTTTGATAAAGGTGTAGGGGACAATTTTTTTTCATGTGAAGAAAAGCTTGCTCACTCACCACAAGATGTTTTAAATATAGTCGATGATGAAGGATAATATTGGATACCTAAAACCCTTTTAGAAAAGTACAATGTAAACTTCACATGCTCCTTAACTACATATTTCATGTTTTCGTTATATCCACTTTTAGAAAGAATTTTATATCTAGGCCCACAACATGTTTCCAACTCAAATGGAGATGTTTTGTCTAAATTATTATGATAAGAACTGATTCTTTCACAAGAATTCAAATCCTTTGTAGACAAAACCAACACATGAGGGATGAAAGATAAAGAGCTCACATTGCTATCTATGTTTATATTTGTTGATGTAGAATAAGATTGAGTACATAAAACAGAAGACTACTTAGATTTAGATTGTGATATTTTACCTTTACCTATGAAATAGCATGTAAAATCTAATGAACCCCAATCAAAATATTTATTTAAAGAGGAAGCCATATTTTGATCATTATTTATAATTGAATAGGAATCATAATATTGTGTTGGAAAAATATCCAACTCTATAGACTCTGATGGTGAGATTTTGTACTCCCCAATGAAAGTGGATGTAAAATCTAGTGAACCCCAATCATCATGCAAGAGTGTATTCATAGTATCATTATCATTTCAAG
This sequence comes from Sequoia sempervirens, assembly GCA_007258455.2. Taxonomy (NCBI): domain Eukaryota; kingdom Viridiplantae; phylum Streptophyta; class Pinopsida; order Cupressales; family Cupressaceae; genus Sequoia; species Sequoia sempervirens. The sequence goes on from VDFB02271358.1 coordinate 787,697,600, forward strand.
GCAATAGATCAAATTTTTATGATGGAATAAAAGTATTAAAATAATTTGAAGTGTTTTTCTTGGATTCAAATTATAAATAATAACTTTTTGTATTTTCTTTATCAATATGTATCATGTAATTATATTCATACTTCATCTCATAGTGAAGACTAGATGGGACTCTCTTCATGGCATTAATCTATGCTCTACCAAGAAGAAGATTGTATGAGATCTATGTAATATCCCACTTTCTTATTTTCCTACAATCACACAAGGTTGCTAAATCATTTGATTTTATAGAAAGTGAGATATTAATCTTCTATAAAACCTCTTCAAGCATCATGTGGCATCTAGGTGATGTTTGAATCAAGTCCCAAAGGGAGATCTCAAGTGGAGTATTATGAAGTTTCTCAAAAAGTTCATATTCTTTACCACTACATTGAGGAATGCTAGGTGGGTGAGGGGGAGATATGGTTGAGGAAATGGAGTAGAGTTTGGAATTTTTTTGGTTACTTATTATTTTTTATTTTATATGTATGAGAAAGTGCATGATAATTTGGTTTTTGCAACACATCTTATTGCACATGATTACTTTGAGTGAGTTGTTTTATAAATTTTAGGATATGACCATGAGATTTTGGAGGTCCAATAATGATAGGATATCTAATTGTTAGGCATGAAAATATTGAGAGTTGGGATGAATTGATATTTAATACTTTCTAATTTAAATCATTGCATATATAATAATTTAAAAACATAATCAATGGAAATGCAAGTAATGAACACATCCACACAAGATCACACTGGATTTACATGGAAAGACTAAAGGTAAAAACCATGCAAGAAAATCTACTTGGAGATATTGTCCAAATCCAACCTGACAAAATAATATAAAACTTACAATAATTTTATAGGTACTAACCTACAAGAATTGCAACCTTAAAGGTAGATACCAATCCCCTTGAATTTTAATTTACAATCATCAACCTACAAGAGGCACCAATAACCCATGACTATGCTATAGAAAAATCACTAAGAAACAGCTTAGATTAAGAAGATTAAACCTCATATTATAGAAGAAAATATAGATCTTCTTTCATACAACTTTCTCAACATTAACAAGAATTTTTTTCTCAAAATCCTTGACTTCTCTTTTCTACTTACACATCATTTAACATATGCATTTCACATGCAACCATGCACAACACTTTATTCACAAGTCACATACTCACTCATATTTTCATTAAATAGTTCACGATATACATCCATTTCATCGAGTTAAAAAAAAAACTAAATGTCAACCTTAGATCTTCTAACACCATCTACAGAAAGCCATTCTAGCCAAGGATAAACCTTAATTCAAAAATGAAATGAAACATGTAGTTAGCTCAATCCTCAATGGACAATACATTACTGTTGGTGTAAGATAACATCATGCACCTCCTACCATGATCTCAATTGGTCCTATTTTACCTTCACATGCTTTGTCCAATAGATACATGCTTCCCATCACTAGTGCAAACACTCAAATATTGTAAATAGTCAATTAATAAAAATAGACTTCATTTTGTCACTTCTATCTTGTAGCTCTAGAACTCAAATATATTGAAACTATAGAATATGATATTTCATGAGTATTCTTTCTTAACTTCAAAACTGTAAGCTATAATTATTAACATTAGAATGTGGTACAAAAAATAATTAAATTTTAGTATAGTTGATATTCTACTTTTGAGCAACAAACCTCAAAACAATACTGCAACCACTTCTAAACTTCTACAGAATTAGTAGGCATACAAGAAACACTAGTACCATATGTATCCATACTTCCCATGTTTCCATTCTTCAATTAACATTCTACAATTTCATAATTGGCATACTACTTTCACATATATTTGACATCAATGATAGTTCAATAACACTTTGACATCAACGATAACACTATGTTCAAAAATCTCCCCTTTTATTTAACTCTCCCATTTTACATCAATGAAAATGGACTGTTTAGAGACTTTGTTATAGGCCTTCTCTACCCCTATAATATACAATTCATCTACTATACCTTACCACACTTTATCACAAATCAGTTGTGTTATATGTGCTGGGGTTTAACAACACAACTGAGACTCCTTCAAATCATTTTCAAGGTTTTGATTAAATCCTTGACCTATAACAACTCGAGGGTTCATGATTGACTTGTTGAAAAACTCCCCTTGAACTTGTAATTTATTTTTTTACTTAAGAGGTGGGGGATATCACTCTCATATTTTTCCTAAGATACTCAAATGTTTCCTTTGGAAGGGGTTTAGTAAAGATATTTGTAATTTTCTCTTTTGTGTCAACAAGCTCTAGCTTGAGTTCCTTATTTGCAACCTTTTCTCTTAGAATGATACTTGATTGATATATTATTTGTCATAGAGTTCATTGTTTGATTCATGAAAATATTGATTGCACTATTTTCATAAATAATTAAAATGAGTTCATCATATTTAATTTTTATATCCTTAAAGGTTTGTTTCATCTAAATTACCTGAGTGTAGCATGATGTTATTGCAATGTATTCCACTTCTACAGTAGATAAGGATACTAAATCCTACCTTTCTGTCAACCAAGATACAATACTATCTTCAAGAAATAATGCATCACCATTAATTCTCTCAATGTCGACATTAATTCTAGCCTAATTTGCATTTGTATATTTTGTCAAATTGACATTTTAGCTTGTAGGGTACCACAAACCATTGTCCATAGTAGCTTTCAAATATTTGAAGATTCTCTTTACTACCTTCACAAGCATTTCTTTACATGTAGCTTGAAATATTGCAACCATACACACAACTTGCATAATGTATGGTCTAGATGTTGTTACATATAACAAACTTCCAATCATTGATCTATGAAAAGTTTGATTTGTTGTAGAAGACATTTCATCCTCACTACTTACATCCAGTAACCATAGGTGTGCTAATTGGTTTTCAATATTCCATATTGAACATTTTTAACATCTCTTTGACATACATTATTTGTGATATGAATATACCTTTGTTTGAATGAGATATTTGTAAACCAAGAAAAATGACAATTTACTAAGTATGGACATTTCAAATTCTTTTTGCATTTCATTAGTAAATACCTTGCACATTTTTTCTTTACTACCACCAAAAATAATATCATCTGACATAAACAATAACAATGAAGTAATGATATTTTATATATATATAGATTACTATTAGCAATACCTTTCTTGAATCCTTATTGTCATAGATACTTGTTTATTCTTGAATACCATGCCCTAAGGGCCTTTTTAAGTCCATACAATACTTTATTCAATTTGCATACAAAATCTCAATCCTTAGAAAACTAAAATCCTTCTGAAATCTCAATGTATACTTCTTCCAAACCTCCATTTAGAAATGCTAACTTGACATCCATCTAATATAATTTAAAACTTTTGAATGCAGATAATGCCAAAAACATCCTAATTGCTTTTGGTCTAGCTACTAGAGAAAAGGTTTCTTCAATACCATCAACTTGAGCATAACCCTTGTAAACTAATCTTGCCTTATTTATGATCATAGGTATGTGCAGGATTATCATGGAAAAAATAGGCCCTTAAGTGGCGAAAAAATTAGAAAAATCAAAGTTAGGCAACTTGATGTAAAACCTTGAATAAGTTATCTATATTATTTCAAAAAATGTAAGAATATAATTTGTAGAAAATTGAATGTAGTTTCTAAAATACTAGGTTTATTTAAAAAATATATGTATCTATTTGGTGAAAATTTGAAATTTCAATGCAATAGTACTTAAATTTCATGGAAAAAATAAGTAGGTGTCTGTCTAACCACCCTAACCACAATAAAATGATAATATTTTTTTTATAAAATTTTAGATATAACTAGAGGACTCATGTCTCGATGTGATGCATTTTTTTGTAATTTTTTTCCAAGTAAATAATTAATTATGAATTTTTTATTGTACAACTTTTAAAAAACATAAAAACTCATATGTCTAACCACCTTAACTTGGTCAAAACTTCATAAATTCATTTTTTTTAATCTTATAGTATGGAAAGCATAGAATGTGACACATGTTTTGGATTCAAAAAAATTGATACCGTTTGAAAGCTATAGATGTTTTTCAATCAATCTATCAATTCAGACTTTAGTCGTAATTCAAATAGAAAATGAATAATAATTATTTATTAAATTCAAAGTAAAGCATATTTATATTGGTGGAAAGCTGATAATCTCCTTTAAAAACCCTTTTCATTTCATCAATTTTGGGTAAAAAAAAATTTGGCAACCACATACCCTACACATACCCATCATATCACCACTTTTTGGCCCATCATGATCCTACACCTGCCCTCACACTTCCATGTTCATTCAATTTATTTCTGAATACCCATTTTGTGCCAATAAAAAAAAAATTCTTTAGGCCTTGGAACAAGTTCCCAATTCTGATTCTTTTCAACTTGATTCAATTCTTCATACATTACTTCTATCCAATCATCATCCTTGCTAGCTTTCACAAAATCTTTGGGCTGAATTTTGGATAGCAGAGAAAATTTTACCTATTCAATTATCATTGCTAGTGTGTTTTTTATTAGAACTATTATGTCTTTATCTCAAATTATTTGACTCTCAAAATGATCTCTATGAACATACCTTGCCAGAGCTTTCTTTTTTCATCTCTCAGGCTCACTTTTTGTATCTTATTCATTAATGTGGAGTGATCCATTTGAATCATTGTTATCATCATCTAATGTAAACTTATAACACAGTGTCTCATCAACATTTACATTAACACTTTCTAGAGTCTTAGATTTAATCTTGTATTATAGCACCTATATGGCTTACTTCTATTTAAATAAAGAAGAAATATACCTTCATCATATCTTGATTCAAACTTACCCAGATTATCTTCATATCTTCTTATGTAGCATCCACTTGTAAATATTCTAAAATTCTTGATTAAAGTCAGACTACTTTTCTATAGTTCATAAGGTTTCTTAGTGTTATTCACTCATATTTGTTCTCTATTGAGAATCTAGATTGTTGTATGAATAACTTCTCTCTTGTATACATCAGGAAACTTAGCTTGATTCAACATTGGCCTTGCCATTTCCTAAACAATTCTATTTTTCCTTTCAACTTCATTTTTCTAAGGAGTCCTTGGGGCATATTATTGTCTCCTAATTCCATTTTTTCATAGAATTATTCAAACTCATCATAAGTAAATTCACTACCTCTATCAAGTCTTAAACACTTGATTGCATGACCAATATCATTTTCTACCAAAGATTCAAGAATATTTTAAACTTCTCAAAGGCTTCTAGTTTCTCTTCTAAGAAAGTAACCCATGACATCCTAGAAAAACATCAATTAGCATCATGAAGTACCTATCACCTTGTAATCTCTTTGTCCTCATTGGTCTGCACAGATTTGTATGAACTAGCCCCAATGGATTTATAGTGGAATACTCCTTTGCTAGAAATATTTTTCTTATCAATTTTCCAACTTGACATTCCTTGTAGAGAGTGCATGAGGGCTTTGAAATTTAGGCATATCTCTTACATCTTGTTTGGAACTAATCTTCAAAACATAATTGAAATTTATATGACCCATCCTTCTATGTGAAAGCCATCTTTCATCTTTTTTTCATAAGAGACATTTCATTCTTCTATTCTCATAGAGATTGTACACATTATTTTTTGTCCTACTTCATTCCACAACAAGCTTGCTAATGTTTTCTTGTCTGATCTCGCAACCTTGTACATTAAATGATAGATTAAATATCTTTTATCATAGATTTGACTTACACTCAGTAAGTTATGATTTAGAACTTCAAGATGATATAAGAAATCATACACTTTAGTTTTTCCACCATCAAGACTTAATATTCCCTTTCTAAATATCTTAGCAATCGAATTGTCATCAAGCTTTACTAAACTTCCATTCTATTTTTTCAGAAGTATATATTTTATTTTCTCTCTAGTAATGTGGCTAGAATATCCATTGTCAATGATCCATATTTTTTCTCATTCTGTGCATGAAATGTAGTCTAGGAAATAATTAACTTTTAAAATTTGTGATCTTCATTATTATTTTTCAACACCTTCTTAAAGTCTTCCTTATGATCAATAGAGATATAATTTGTTTTCCTGTCTTGTTGAGGATGATTCTCAAAAATCCTTCTATAGTGTCTTGCAATATGTCCACAATTTTGAACTTGTAACAAATGAAATTGAAATCAAATAGAGGATATAATTAAAATTCCTACTTACAAAATAATTCTTTCTTGTACTTCTACTTCTAAACCTTCTACAATAACTACTTTATGACTATAGAAATTGATTGTAGGTATAATAGTAACCAAAAATGAATAATTGAGCTTGTTATTTTATCCTCACCATTCTGGAATTACATTTTTGGATATCCTCTTCTTTTGGACATGAATAAAACCATCTTCTTCCTTTATTATCTCTTCATTATCCTTAGATTGATCCACATTTGAACATTCAGAGGAATTTTCATCAAGATCCTTCATAGATGTCTTCGTGATTTTCTCAATAATATTTGTGCTCTGACTTTCATCAAACCCAATACCAGTTTTAATGTTAGGTGACCTTTGACTAAATTGATAATCTCATCCAAAATCTATGTACTTTTTCCAAACTTCATATTTTTTTTCCTCTAACCATTTTCTCCCTCTAGACCATTTCTCAAGGATACCACTTTTTCTTCAAGCCTTTCATAATCTATTTCATTTTCTTTTAATTTTTTTTCAAGACATATTCTATTCTTTTTTCTTTTTAATCTAAACTTTCAAATCTATAATCACTTTTTCTAATTATTTTAACTTCAACTTTTTTTATTTCCACTTCTTGCTTTCATCAATTCATTTATGGCAGAAATAAGTTATAATTTTAGAACACTTTATGCATATTCTTCATCTCTATAATTTACTTTTTATGTATCACCATCTATAGTCTCCATAACAATGAATAGAACATATTCTCTTTTAGTTTCACTTTCAAATGTATAGTGATCAAATTCATCAGATGAATAACTATCTTCCTTAGAGTAGAGGCTTTTCGTATACTTACTATAATTCTTCTTATTCTTGGATTCCTTATTTTTCTTCTAATAAGGATTATATTCTTTTTGTCACCAATAACTCCTCTAAAAGGAAAATTAGTAAAAAAGTGACCTATTTACCATAATTGAAACATTTAAAGGGTAACATATCTTTGTACTTTTCAGAGCCTTTCTTTAACTACCTCACAATTTTTTCTTCTTCAAAATATGGTTCACCATTGGAGTCAAAATATTCATTTAAATTTGATGTCTTAAATTTTTCTTATTTATTTGAAGTTTTATTAGTCACAATACTCATCTCATATGTAGTGAGTATCCCATGTAGTTCATCCATTGTTAGAGTGTTTTTATTTTATCTTCTTCAGTGGTAAATTTTTTTGAATCAATTATTGTGAAAAGAGATCTAAGTACCATTTTACAATATTTGTCTCTTTCATCTCTTTAGCAAGTCCTCTAATGATATTGAAAACTTCATCAACTCAGAGTAGATAAGAAACAATAATCTCTTCTTCCTTCATCTTCTGAATCTCAAATTATCCTCAATAGGTCTAAATATTTGCCTACTTGACTTTTTCATCACTTTCATAAATATTATGAATCTTGTCCCAAATCTCCTTTCCAGTATTGTAGTGCATTAGCTTAACAAACTCATATTTGTATATAACCCACAAAACTAGCTTTCTTTTTATTAGCATTATTTTCACAATATTTCTTTCCTACTTGATCTCTTAGAGGATTTTCAATAATTTCATAACCATCTGCAACAAATTTTCAAACATAAAACCCTAATTTCATCAAGTCCTAGGCTTCCATCCTTACACTCCAAAAGGCACAACTGGATCCATCAAATAGTGGTGCCTTGTTTGAAGAAATACCTTCCTTTCTTGTCATGTGTATTACCCTTGATCTACCTCGTGTTGTTAAGATTCACCAAGGAAATTGGATCTGATACCAATTATTAGACACACAAATACTAAGAGGGGGTGAATTAGTATTTAAAAAAATAATTTTTAATGTAAATCACTACATACATAATATTTTAAAAACATAATCAATTATAATATAATTAATGAACATAACCACACAAGAGCGCATGAGATTTACATGGAAACCCTAAAGGGAAAAACTATCATGAGAAAATATTATTGGAGCTATTCTCTAAATCTAGCCTCACAAAATATTATATAACTTACAATAATTTTGCAAGCATCAACCCATAGTATTTTTACTTCCTTAATGGGAGACACCAATCCCCTTGAATTTTGATTTGTAGTAACCAACCTATAGGAGACACCAATCTCTTGTGATTGAGCTACAACATATTAATTAAGAAACAATTAAAATTAAGAGGCTTCAACCTCATACTACAAAATGAAATATGGATCTTCTTTCACACACATGCTCAATATTAACAGGGGAATTTCTCTCAACATTTCCAACTTCTCTTTTTATCTTGCACATCATTTAACATATACATTTCACTTGCTGCCTCAAAATAGTTGATTCACAAGTCACACACTAACTCATATTTTCATGGAATGATTCATAATATATATCCATTCCATTATGTTAACAAAAACTAAATTTCATCCTAGGACCCTTTAACACCATCTACAACAATCCATGGTATCCAAGGATAAAGCTTAATTCAAAAATGATATGAAATATATAGTTAGCTTAGTTCTAAATCCAATGTGTTACTACTTGTGTAAGATAACATCATGTGCTTCCTAACATTATATCATCAAGTAATATTTTACCTTCACACACTTCCTCTAGCTAGTAGATGCTTCCCTTCACTGGTGCAAACACTAAGACATTGTAGATAGTCAATTAACAAACACAAAATTCACAATCGCTTATATCATGTATCTTTGTAACTCAAATCTACTAGAATTATAGAATATGATATTTCATGAGTATTCTAGCTTAATTTCAAAACCACAATCCATAATTATTAACAATAATAGAATGAAATACAAAAAATAATGATAGTTTAAAGTATAGTGTACATTCTACTTGTGATCAACAAACCTTAGAACACTACCACAACCACTTCTATGTTTCCATAGAATTAGTAGACATACAAGAAACACCACTATCATATATATCTTGACTTCCCATGTTTACCTTCTTCAATTAACATTGTACAACATTATCAAATGACATACTACTTTCACATATATTTAGCATCAATGACAATTAAACAACATGTTGACATCAATGACAAAACTATGTTCAAAACAAATAATAAATTGTGAATTTATGACTTCAACTAAGTTAAATACTTTTTGATGATATTTTATTGATGAATGACATAATATAAATTATGAATCTTCATCTATGCAAACCATCTTACTATTATTTAAATGAAATGTATCAATTATCACATCTTTGTATACCACATTATCTTCCCAAGTAGGAGAGGTATTGAGAGGGACATAAAAATGATTCTCATAACTTTCAATGATTGGATCCTCAAGGCACTCACAAGTAGGAGAGATATTGGTAGAAGAAAAAATTTTACTCTTATGATTATCAATGACTATATCCTATTGCACCATTATATCTTCCCAAGTAGGAGAGATATTTGGACAGAAACAAACATGATTCTCATGATTGTTAATGATTGGGTCCTCTTGCACCAAGAAACCCTCACAAGTAAGAGAGAAATTGTGATAAGAACAAAAATGATTCTCATGATCCTCAATAATTGCTTCCTATTAGACCAATATACCCTCACAAGTAGGAGAGATATTGGGAGAGGGATAAAAACCAACAAAAGAGGATTGAGAAAATCATTTTCACATGCTTGTAACAATTTTTTAAAAAATTTATTACCAAAATTTGACAATCAAATATTAATTAAAATAACACAATATTTTTGTAAGGAAAATATTGTGCTATATTCCCTCGATCAAACTAGTAATGTACAAAAAAATTGGAAAGTTGCGTGAATTATTTCTAGAAATTGAATCAGATCTGAGTAGAGACCAAAGGAAAGGTTCTTTACAGAAAATTTTAGGTCAAGCTAAGTGGAAATGAGTGTTGGGCACCCTATTCTAGAGAGTTGAATTTTAATGTTTGAAAATTTTGAAATTAAACAGCATTGTTTGAAAACCTATAGGTGCAGAGGCTCAAGTTTGGATGCACACATATTTATAAAAAAATTCATGAAATCAAATTTCTTTATGCGAAACACACATGAACAAAATTTTATATTTTTAGAGCAACACAATACATTCCTATGATGATATTCAAAATTTTAAATTTTGTAATTGACTAAATTTATCTTTAAAATTTTGAAAAAAATTCCTTTTGATATTTATAATGAAAAACACCATGTAAATCTTCATTTTTTCAATGCTTTTTCACTAAGATATGCATACAATTTTGAAAAATGAAATAAATATAAGATTAAACTTAGATTTTAGGATGAAAATAGCTCATATCTAAGCCCTAGCAAAGGAAAATAAGATCTGAAACTCTGTAATTTAATTTAAAATATTCACAATTTTTCCTTTTTAAAAAATGCCAATGCATATTTTTGAGAAATGAAATAAATGCAAATCAACAACAAAAGCTTCAAAGGATCTAGGATTTTTTAATTAATTTTCAGAATTTATGTTATAAAACTCATAAAATTATAAGTGTATGATATGTTGGGTTCACCAAAATGCATAGGAAAAGTGATCCTAGATTCAACTATGATTAACCTCTTTTCACTTCACACCACATTTGGATACAAGATTAAATAGGGTTTCATTATTAGCCTGTTGCCACAATGGAGAGACAATATCACCATCCAAATAGAGACCCACAAATAGGTTGCACAGAAGGGACATGGGTAGAAATCATTATGGGGAATGGGAGAGTTGAGATAGAGAAGCTTTCAAAAGCATAGGAGAGTCATTTGAACAAGAGTGATGAGCCATCAAAAAAATTGAACTCTGCTCTCTAGTTGTTACTTTTTTAAATATTCTTTTATTCCTCTCCAACCATAAGGTCTAGATGACAATTAGTGGCCCCAATCTCCAAATGGATGTGAAAATAGATGTTTTAAATAAAATAGGCTAGCTTGTGAATAATTCTCATAGGGATTTTTCTAGAGGAGAATACAAATTCTATTTTCTTTGAATAAAAGACAACCATATTTGGGAAAAAGGACACTAAAATAGTAGGTGATTTGTGTCTTCAAATACTTCATTGAACACATGACACATTTGAAGGAGACTAAAATTTACAATTCTGAGAGCCTGTCACTAGTTAATACCTCCTTCTCCAATGCTAGCCATACAAAATAGCCTACTTTTAGAAGCACCATACCATTCTAATCTATTAAGTAAATAATTTCTACAATCATTTAATCACTTTGAGTTTAGGCCCCAAGTGTCACCTATTAGATTGAGGTTCACAAATTAGATTGTCTCATTCCACTCTAAATAGTGTAGGTTTCATGTTATGAATTTTTAATAATTCTTACAAAAAATAATGAGAAATTCCTTCTCTTATTGATGTATGAAGAAAGACCTCAATGAAGGTTGATATATAGGTATGGTTGATACCATATATCATAGACCTGAATTTCAATAAGTATTTTTAGTGTTAACGTGTGTTGCATCATACATTTAAACTTGCTCTAGATATGATTTTGTGTTGGCAGAAATGATCCCTTATGTTTTGGTTAGGTGAAATGTTCATATATTTGTGCATTATAAATTCTAGTTCATTGGTATCTTGATAGACATGTATTGTTCAAAATAAATATTATCTATCATATTTGTGTGTGTGTGTGTGATTTGAATCTATTATAAATTATTAATATCAAAGAAACTCTTAGGAAAGTAGTGGCCATGAAAGTAGATCCAACTTGTTGTTTTTAAGAAAAGGTGACTCTTTACTACAAATTTCACATTTCATTTTTGTTTATTAATTCATTACAAAAATCTATGCAATTTATATATGAAATAAATAGAGATAGATAGAAAAAATTAGGAGAGAGAGGGTGAAAGAAAAAGAAGAAAAGAGTGATACATGAGATAAAGAGGAACATAGAGAGAGGGGGGGATATATAGGGAAAGACATATATACAAAGAGAGAGGAATAGAGAAATACAAAAGTAGAGAATGCGAGAGAGAAATAAGATATAAGGGGGAAGAGCTACTATATTTTGATCAACTAATTTGTGCCAACAATCCAAAGATGACGCATGTTCATAATGATTTGTCTCTCTACCCATATATATTTGTGTCACTCTATATATATCCATCTCCCTCTCCATCTCCCTCAATGCTAATTTCTCTATCAACATTTTCAAGTACAACATCTAACACATCATCCACTCACTATTGAGCACTTATGTCAATTCTAAATATTAAATATGATCAATTAACATTACAAATTATAAATTATAATTTTTTATATTATACTAACTATATATTTTATATTATAATATTGACCCTCTTTTTCTAATAAAATCTTTTGATATCTTATAGATTAATTTATAAAAAATTATATTCTAAAATATATATTATATTAATTTAAATATGTACTTTATATGGAATATATTATCTAATAATAAATATGTGGGAGGTTGGGCGGGTGCCACTTCACCACATAGGGTGAAGTGGCAGGCACATCGGAAAGGTCAGGAGAAGAGCCTATTTATTTCCAATTCTGATGAGGGTTGGTTGAGTGGCATTACATAGGCTGAGTTGGCAGCATTTGCAAAGGAGCAATCATGTGTTTTTAAAGAAACATCTAGATGATGTTAAAACCATCATTGCTCGTCAGCACAAGGTAAGCTTGTGACGTCCTTTCGAGGATGCTTTTCCAACTACTATGGTATTATCACAGAGCATGGCCTTAGTTTCATTTATTCGACTAAGGACTTCTCTTGTTTCAAGCTAGCATTTTTGCACAAGACATGAGTAGGTTCATTCTGTTGGTATCAGCCAAGGAACTAAAAAATGGGCAGAATGGTGACTCTAGTGGAGCTTAAGGGCTTGAAGAGGAAGATTGCATTCAAAGGGAGGATTACTACCCTCTATCTACAATGTCTCATTCACCATCCTGATTATTTGGTCTTTGTTGCCATCAAATGTACAGTGGGGAAGAGTTTCATGGAGGAAACCGAAGGATATAGATTGGACTTAGACATCTCTTTTCGGGTTCTAGCCGGCTTGTTGGATGTTGGGGTTTCCAAAGTAGAAGCAAGGGTAATCATGCAATGTCTGCTTTGGAAGGACATGTTGGTAGGGTTAGCCAAGGCTCTGGCTGCAGTGCACTTGGGGAAAGACATTCCATGACCACAGGACCTCCATCTGCTCAACAACCCAGAGGTACTAGTAAACTACTACCCATTTCTGTTGGATGTGATTGGATTTGATTTGTTGGAGCACATGAGATTGGCTAGCACTAGTGTGGACTTTCTAAGAAAGAAATTTTGTTTGGTTCATGTAGCGGATTCGACTTGGAAGCGGGAATTTTGGGTTTTTGCCCAGTAAAATGTATGGTGATCAGGGCTTTGGTGTTCGATGTTTACTCTCTTTAGCTGCTTTCTTGAAAAGGAAACTTTGTGATTGGTCTGTTTTATCATAGTCTGATAAATGACAATGTCTTTGTTTCCTTTGGTATAATATATTATGGTTTGTAGTAGGTTGATAGCACTGTATAGGGTATTACCTTTGACAATGCATTTTGATGTGTAATGGAAGGTACATAGCCAATAGTCACCCAGGTTGGGCTTGAATAGTGTATCTTTCTTTTATACCAATAGAAAACCTCTTACTTACTGATCAAAACAAATATATCTAATAATAAATATAACTATAACATAAATTGTATATAAAATAAAGATACAATTAAGTAAAAAATATAAATAAATATAAAACATATAGTATTATATTATTTAAAATGCCATATATAATTATAAATAAAATAAAATAAATATATATAAATGAATATAATTTAATAGGTTTATGTATATGTACGTGAAATGCACAAGTTTAAGGTGTGCTTTTCTTATATACATAGATGCACTAAAGATGTATATTTTATTATAGTTTTGAATTATATTATTTTTAAATTTATGTAAATTGTTCTTTAGTTTTTATGTACAAGCTCATTACATGAGACTTGTAGAAATTTTTATTTTATAAATATATTTGATATTTATATATTTAAATTAATTTATATAAGTAATATAAACATTTTTAAATTAAAAGAAAAAACAATTTTATTATATTTTTTATTAAAATAAATATTTAAAAGATAAATATATATAACTATTAGAAAAATATTATATCGTAATACTGCACTTATTATATTATTTTTAGTAACCCGTTATAAATTATTACTAAAAGAAATTTAAAAAAAAAAACCTTTAAAAGACCTGTAAACAATGCAATTAAATTTTTACTCCCGCAACTTCGAATCAAATTATATATAAAAATTGAGATGCAATGAAAACTGTATTATAGCCTTTTATTGCAGAAGGGACAAGGAGGGGTAAAGATGAAGGAAAGTTGATCATCAATATGCATTTTAATGTGAAGAACTTTCCAAGCCATCAATTGGCCTCTAAATTACAGAGCTTTTCATTTCCATCTAGATTGGCTGAAATCGCAGTGCCATTTAAGATTAATTTAAGAGTTAAGAAGATTGATGGAAGGAGTTGATTATATATGATTTTGCCTGGGGAACACCTATTAAACATGCTTTCTGATTCTGCCCAATGCCATATGCTTGCTCTTGTCGAGCGCCGCTTCTTGGGCTTTCCTTACACCACAATACCATTTCTTACACGTTTACACACATTATCCTTAAATACATCTGAAGATTTTGATGCCCGACTGCCTTCTCTCCCAACTTTTTTCTTATTCAAATTGAAGCCCTGATCCTCTATGTGAACTTCTCCCTCCATATCTTAAATTTTCAGTATATTCTCCGGACTAATCTTGAGCTTAAAGAAACTTAGGTCGATCTAAAAGCTCAAATCCATTCATTTGAAGCAAGAATTCAAGGTATTGATTACAAGGCTGATAGCAGTTCGGACGTGTGAAATGACAAATGTGGTGTATATCTTCACGCCTTGGAGAACGGCGTCGTGGTTATTGAAGAGGTTTTTGTGTTTTTCTGCCATAGTTCTGGATTTTGC
This sequence comes from Sequoia sempervirens, assembly GCA_007258455.2. Taxonomy (NCBI): domain Eukaryota; kingdom Viridiplantae; phylum Streptophyta; class Pinopsida; order Cupressales; family Cupressaceae; genus Sequoia; species Sequoia sempervirens. Next base: position 787,712,840 of record VDFB02271358.1, read on the forward strand.
TTCGACTGCGGTGGATCCTTACAAGAAAGTGCTCCACTGTAGTCAGGAAGAAGTGGGAATTATGATCCCCTGCTAGATTTTGCATGGCTGTTGTTGACTAATTTGTTGATTGGCATATGCAACTGTTTGAATGGTGGCTGGAACTGTGGCCTGTGCTAGTTGGGCAAGTTGTTTTGTTTGGTTAACAGTAGATGCTTTACACCAATAGTGCCTGATTGATTACACCTGAGCTCCTTTTCATTTAGCGCATCCACATTTTGTTGAGAAAGCTCTGTTTTACTTCCTGTGGGATAGATTTTTACTGATTTTTGCTCTTATGAGCCTTTTGTAATATATTGTTACTTGATGTCTGGCAGCGGTCTGCTCCTGTTGAGGTCAAGACTCTTTTTGTTCCTGTATATTTCTATGCTCTAACCTCTCGGTTGTTGCTTTCCAACTGTTTTGCAGGGGTATATGTGTCTTCTTATATATCACTTTAATTGTTATATATCACTTTAATTGGGGACTAAAAATTGAACTACTTCAAGTTAATTTGGACAAAGGGTAACATTGTGCTTGCCACAAAAATGTCCCATGTTCAAATGTTTGTTTGTACTGAATAAATATCAAATGTTTTTGTACATTTTGTTGGGAGGCAGGGGTGCAGATACACAACTTTGCTACTGTTACTGGACTAACAGAACAGAAAATGCATAGAGAACGCACAATGGTAGCAAGAATAAACAGACAGAATTTAACTTTGCATATATTCCTTGTTTGCTTCAAAATACAAAAACTCAAAGGACATGTTCTAATTTACATGAAAAAAAAGAAGATTAAACTAAATTGGACAGATGTCCAATACAAAAGGTGCTACACTTACACTGAAATACATAAACTGCTACAATCATGTAGCTACAGCTGACAATGCGTTGCAACTGATAAACATTCATGTGTTGTTGTTGTCACTGGTTCTGTGTTGAACATTTTCCACTTCATCTGTGGTTGCAGGGTCAACCAATCCCAATACAAAAATCTTCTTCACTCTAACTCCAACGGTTGCAAAAGACATTCCTTTTGTCTTTACATTTAGCTCATGAGAATGAGCGCTTCATTCAAACTTCAAAATCACCTAACTCATTAATTGTTGTAGGTGTTCATTGGAAATGCAAGTCCAAAAACAAACGCTCTAATTCAAATTCAAATGTATCTACCAAAATAAATGTTGTAGGTTACGTTTGGTTGATCCCACAATAGTGGTTTACAATTTTTGGTCAAACTAGACACTGATTTTTTTCTTTTTAACTAATCTTCACATTCGAGCACCTATAGCGGTTAAACCGTGAGGAATTTGAAGATGATGCAAAGTAGAGTCTTGTCACATTTTGTCTCTAGATTATAAAAATATTTTTTTCAAAAATTTTGGAATTAGATTGCACTTCTTTTTCCATCTCCCACAAAAATTAGTTTTTTTCAAAAAAACTACATTTTTAAAAAGTCACGCACATTGTATAATGCATAATTTTTTTTCCTTGAAAGATAAAATTCTAATTCTTTCGAATTTAGATTTGTAACTCCGATATCTAGTGCTTCCACTTTGTTAGGTTTTTCTTATTGATTTTTTTTTAATAAATTTTCAAAGTCAAATCAATTACAATTTACACATAACGCGACCGTATAACAGATAACTTTTACTGTATGTATCGAATTTATTTATTTATTTTGTTGGATCGAGGACTCCAATATCTAGGCCACTCATATTTTTTACAATATTTTTTTGATAATCTTCTATTTTTCACATGTGCAGAAAGAGAATTTTGTGTTCAGTGAAAAACCTATATTTAATAAAACTTAAAAAACAAATAGATAATATAATCAAAACATATTAAAATTATATTCGTTGGATAGCTTGTTTTGAGGGAAATCTTATACCAGTTGGGTTTTTGAAATCTCCTCCATTTTCATTCTCAAATCGAGCTTCGAAGTGCAACATTCTAAGTAATTTTTGTCCCTAAGAGGATGTGGGTGAAAATAAGTGGGTTCGGTTGAACAACTATTTGGTCAAACAAAAAAATAATGCTCGGTCGAATGGGGGTTTGACCAAACCCATTTAACATACAATAAAAAATAGATTTGAATGAGGTTCAATCGAACACTTTAAAGATGTTCGGTCGAACCCTCTCTATTAAAAAATCATTTTTAATATTAATATAAATAATAAATATAAATTATACTCTTTTTAAATTATGACTTGAGAGAGTGGTATGGAGGGAGTGAGAGAGAAAGGGAGAGTTGGGGTAGGAGGGAGATACTTGAGAGAGAGAGAGAGAGGTGGGAGTGAGAGAGAGATAAAGGATAGGGGGTACAAGGGTTTAGGGTTTAGGGTTTAAGGGTTAAGGGTAGAGGGGAGAGAGGGAGATGGTGTAGGAGGGAGAGAGAAAAAGGGTAGGTGGTCGTAGGGTTGAAGGGTTAAGGGTAGAGGAGCTCGAGAGGGAGACTTGGTAGGAGGAAGAGACTTGAGAGAAAGAGAGGGGGGACTGGGAGAGAGATAGAGGGTAGGGAGTAGAAGGGTTAAGGGTAGAGGGGAGAGGGGAAGAAGGGGTAGGAGGGAGAGACTTGAGAGAGGGTGGGGAGTGGGAGAGAGATAAAGGGTAGGGTTTAAGGGTTTAGGGTAGAGGGGAGAGAGGGAGAGGGGGGGGAGGAAGAGACTTGAGAGAGAGCGGGGGAGTGGGAGAGAGATAAAGGGTAGGGGGTGTACAAGGGTTTAGGGTTTAATGGTTAAGGGTAGAGGGAGAGAGGGAGAGGGGTGGGATGGAGAGACTTGATAGAGAGAGGAGGGAGTGGGAGAGAGATAAGGTAGGGTGTGTACGAGGGCTTAGGGTTTAAGGGTTAAGGGTAGAGCAGAGAGGAAGAGGGGATAGGAGGGAGAGACTTGACAACGAGAGTGGTGGAGTGGGAGAGAGATAAAGGGTAGGGTTTAAGGGTTTAGGGGAGAGGGGAGAGAGGGAGAGGCAGTGGGAGGGAGATACTTGAGAGAGAGAGGGAGGAGAGTGGGAGAGAGATAAAGGGTAGGGGGTGTACAAGGGTTTAGGGTTTACGGGTTAAGGGGAGAGAGGGAGAGGGGGTGGGAGGGAGAGACTTGAGAGAGAGAGGGGGTAGTGGGAGAGAGATAAAGGGTACGGTTCAAGGGTTTACAGTAGAGGGGAGAGAGGGTGGTAGGGAGAGACTTGAGAGAGAGTGGGGGGGAGTGGGAGAGCGATAAAGGGTAGGGTTTAAGGGTTAAGGGTAGAGGAGCTTGAGAGGGAGAATGGGTAGGACAGAGAGACTTTCAAGAGAGAGAGGGGGGGAGTGGGAGATAGATAGACGGTAGGGAGTAAAAAGGTTTAGGGTATAAGGGTAGAGGGTAGAGGGGATAAGGGGAGAGGGGGTAGGAGGGAGAGACTTGAGAGAGAGAGGGGAGTGGGAGAGAGATAAAGGGTAGGGGGTGTGCAAGGGTTTAGAGTTTAAGGTTAAGGGTAGAGGGGAGAGGAGAGGGTAGGAGGGAGAGACTTGAGAGAGAGGGGGGGTTTGAGAGAGATAAAGGGTAGGGTTTAAGGGTTTAGGGTAGAGGGGAGAGAGGGAGAGGGGTTGGGAGGGAGAGACTTGAGAGAGAGCGGGGAGTGGGAGAGAGATAAAGGATAGGGGGTATACAAGGGTTTAGGGTTTAAGGGTGAAGGGTAGAGGGGATAGAGGGAGAGGGGGTAGGAGGGAGAGACTTGAGAGAGAGAAGGGGGGAGTGGGAGAGAGATAAAGGGTAGGGTTTAAGGGTTTATGGTAGAGGTGAGAGAGGGTAGTAGGGAGAGACTTGAGAGAGATTGGGGGGAGTGGGAGAGAGATAAAGGGTAGGGGGTCCTAGGGTTTAAGGGTTAAGGGTAGAGGAACTCAAGAGGGAGAGTGGGTAGGAGGGAGAGACTTTCAAGAGAGAGGGAAGGAGTGGGAGAGAGATAGAGGGTAGGGAGTAAAAAGGTTTAGGATTTAAGGGTTAAGGGTAGGCCGGAGAGGGGGAGAGGGGGTAGGAGGGAGAGACTTGAGAGAGAGGGGGCGGAGTGAGAGAGAGATAAAGGGTAGGGGGTGTACAAGGGTTTAGGGTTTAATGGTTAAGGGTAGAGGGGAGAGAGGGAGATGGGGTAGGAGGGAGAGACTTGAGAGAGAGAGGGGGGAGTGGGAGAGAGATCAAGGGTAGGGTTTAAGGTTTTAGGGTAGAGGGGAGAGATGGAAAGAGGGTGGGAGAGAGAGACTTGAGAGAGAGGGGGGGAGTGGAAGAGAGATAAAGGGTAGGAGGTGTACAAGGGTTTAGGGTTTAAGGGTTAAGGGTAGAGGGGAGAGAGGGAGAGGGGGTAGGAGGGAAAGACTTGAGAGAGAGAAGGGGGGAGTGGGAGAGAGATAAAAGGTGGGGGGTCCTAGGGTTTAAGGGTTAAGGGTAGAGGAGCTTAAGAGGGAGAGTGGGTAGGAGGAGAGACTTTCAAGAGAGAGAGGGGGGAGTGGGAGAGAGATAGAGGGTAGGGGATACAAGGGTTTAGGGTTATAGGGTTACTGGTAGAGGGGAGAGGGGGAGAGGGTGTAGGAGGGAGAGACTTGAGAGAGAGGGGGGAGTGGGAGTGAGATAAAGGGTAGGGGGTGTACAAGGGTTTAGGGTTTAAGGGTTAAGGGTTAAGGGTTAAGGGAAAGCAATTGCAAAAAGCAAAAGTGACAGTCAAAAATGACAATATTTTTCTTTTATCTCTTATTTAAGGGGGTTCAATCAAACCCATGTTCAACTGAACCCCTTTAAATAAGATTATTTTTGTTTAGTGTTTGGGGGTTTGGTCAGACATGTAATGTGGTTTAGTCAAACCATTGGGTTTGACCGAACCCATTGAGTTTGGGGAAAAGGAAAAAAATGAAATTTCCTTCCTCATCAAATTTTTTAACCACTATTGTACCAGTTGGCTGCAACTTGAGGTCTTCATCTAACATGGTAGGGGGAAAATTTTGCAGGGTTGTAGATTAATTAATATTCCAACACTCCCCCATAATATGTAGGTTAGTTGTCACTCTGCAGATTTCTTTTAGAGCTGATCTCCAAAGCTATCCATAATGCCAAGCCTATCTCTTAGTCATTCAAAACTATCCTTAGGCAATGCCTTGGTGAAGATGTCGGTGAGCTGATGCTCAGATCTGCAATATTGAAGTTTTATCTCACCTTGTTCTACCAATTCCCTTATGAAGTGATAACGAATCTCAATGTGTTTGCTTTATCCATGGAAGATAGGATTCTTTGTCAATGCTATGGAGGATACATTGTCACAATGAATGACTATGTTGTCAACTTGTTGTTGTAAATCTGCAAGGATTCTCCTCAACCAAATAGCCTGACAGGATATTGCATTTGCTGCTATGTATTCTGATTCTGCTGTGCTGAGAGAGACAATCGGCTACTTCTTCAATGCCCATGAGATTGTACCCGATCCCATGTTGAAGACATACCTAGATGTGCTCTTCCTATCATCCATATTTCCTACCCAATCACTATCTGTGAAACCATCCAACTTGAACTCATTATTTGCTACATACAAAATGCCACAATCAGTTGTTCCATTGACATACCTCAAAATCCTCTTTCTTGTTTTCCAATGTGTGTCCTTAGGTTCCTCCATAAACCTAGATATCAAACTTACTGCATACATTAAGTCAGGCCTAGTTGATGTCAAGTACATCAAACTTCCAACCATGCTTTTGTAGAGGGTTGGGTTTACTTCCTTACTATTGTCAATCTTGCGTAGTTTTAGACCTATTGTTTTTGGTGTGGGGAAAGGTTTGTTGTTATGCATTTTAAACCTTCTTAAAACTTGTTTGGCATAGCTAGCTTGTGAAATAAAAATGCCATGCACTGTTTGTTGAACTTCTATCCCAAGAAAATACTTCAACAAACCTAAATATGTCATCTCAAATTCATTTTTCATCACCTCCTTAAAATCAGCAATTTTGTTGTCACTGTTACCAATAAAAATCAAATCATCTACGTACAAAACAACAATTAAAATATCACCTTCAACTAATTTGATGTAGAGTGTGTGCTCACTATTGCTCTTGCTAAATCCTTTGCTCAACAAATAAGATTCTATTTTGTTGTACCATGCCTAAGGTGCTTGTTTCAGCCCATAAAGAGATTTCTGGAGCCTATACACTTTGTCCTCTTGCCCTAGGACTTCATAGCTAGGTGGCTACTCCACATACACTTCCTCCTTCAACACTTTGTTCAAGAAGAATGACTTTACATCCATCTACAACACTTTCGACTGATGCTATGTTGTAACTGTTATGACTGTCTACACTATTTCCAGCCTTGCAACTGGTGCATATGCCTCATCATAGTCAATACTGGGCTACTATTTTTACCCTTTCACAACAAGTCTTGCCTTGTGTCTTTCAATTTTCCCTTTTGTAGTATGCTTGGTCTTATAGACCCACTTCACTCCAATCACTTGTTTATCCTTGGGTAAATTGGTCAACACCCATCTTTGGTTTCTCTCTATAGCTTCCAACTCTTCATCTATGGACTTACACCATTTCTCTTCTTTCACTGCTTCCTCAAAATATGTTAGATCACTATAGGAGAATAGTGCAAAATCCAAGTTCTCATCAAAATCGGCATGTTGTGTGTTGTCATAGATCTCCCTCACACTATTTTTCTTTCTTGGCCTTAATGATGTGAGTGTAGGGTATGAATTTTCTTCCGAACTACGACTAATCTGACCTTTGGAGCTACTGTACTACTAACTTCTAGAGCTATTAGACTATTCTCTCTATCCAATGCTACCAGACTATTGTCTCTCTTAAACACTACTAGAGTTACTATTCTACTGTAGATCACCGGAGCTATTATTTTCTAATGCTCTACGGTAGTTTATTTCCAAGCTACTACTCTCTTGAGCTCTTCTCATGTTGCTATCATCTGCAAATTCTTCATCGTCAAGGGGTATTGTAACTAAAATACTTGTGGTGTCATCCACCGTTCCATCCCATGCTTCATTCTAAATAAATATAACATCCATGTTGATTACAACATTCTTGGTGATGGGATTATATAATTTGTAGGTTTTTGACTCCTCCCTATAGCCTATGAAGATACACTTTTCTCCTTTATCATCAATTTTTTTCCTTTTCTCTTTTGGCACAAGTACGTAAGCCACACACCCAAGTATTCTTAAGTGCTCAACACTCCATTTTCTATTTGTTCACACCTCTTGTGGAATCCTATCATGGATAGCCTTTGTGGGGAACCTATTCAATATATAAATTGTTGTTGCTACATCTTATTCCCAAAATATGTGTGACAACCCTTTTTTTTTAGCATACTTTCCACCATATCTTGAATGGTCATATTCTTCCTTTCTACCACTCCATTTTGTTGTGGGGTATACCTAATTGTGATTTTTTTGTGAATGCCTTCATTCCTACAAAAATTTAGGAATTCATTGGAGATGTACTCTCCCCCTCTATATGTTCTAAGGGATTTGATATAGTGGCCACTCTCCTTTTCAAATGTTGCATTAAACCACTTAAACTTTTCAAAGGCTTCAAATTTTTTTTTTAAGAAATAGACCCATATTTTTCTGCTATAGTCATCTATGAATGTCATGAAATATGTGTTTCCTACTAATGTGGGGGTTTTCATGGGTCCACACAAATTTGAGTGCACTAACTCAAGTGGTGCCTTTTCTCTCCTAAAATACTCAGATTGGAAAGGTTTCCTATGTTGCTTTCCTAAAATGCAAGCCTCACACTTTCCATCGGGATCTATAATGGATGGTAAACCCCTAACCATTCCTTTCCTAGACAATAAACTCAAACTTGAAAAACTTAAGTACCCATACCTTAAATGCCATAGTTTGGATGGGTCTTTGATGATTGTCTTGAATGCAGACTGTTGTTCTACTGCCGAATGTTGTGTGACTACTGGTAGTGTCGGTGAACAATGCTTTGCTAACCATCTATTATTCATGTTGTAGACACTATGTGCATCTTGAGAGGAAACATTATATTTCTCGTTATTTGCACTGCAACCATAACTTTCTTGCTACCTCCTCTATCAAATATCTTGCATTCTTAATTCTCCATCAGGATTTTGTAACCATTTTGGACCATTTGTCCAATGCTCAATAGGTTATGTTTTATTCCAAGGGCATAATAGACATCCTAAATTTGTTGCTTTTCACCATTCTTGGTTTGGATACTAACTACATCTCTTCCAAAGATAGGAACCTTCTCAAATCATTTTCCATTTTGATCTCAATTTTTATATTGTTGTTAATGGAGGTAAAGAATTTCTTGTTACCACTCATGTGGTTACTACATCTGCTATCCAAGTACCAAACTTCATCATTGTTGCACTCAGTAAGATTATAAACAATGAAAACATTAGACTATTTGTCATTATTGGCCTTGTTCTCATTTGCTACATTAACATTTTGGCCCCCATAGTCACACTATTTTTTTCTACACTCACTAGCATAATGGCCATATTTGTGACAGTAATAACACTACACATTACTTTTTTCATTCCTTTGATTCGAACTGTTTTTCATACTCTGGTTCTGGTTTGTTGACTGTGAACTGCTCATCTCCTTTGTGTTGTCAGTACCTCCTCTTCCATAATTGCTTCTTCCTCTACCTCTTTGACCTATACCTTTGTTGTTTCTTCCTCTTCCCCAACCTCTTGCATTGGTCTAAGCCTTTAAGGCTTGCTCTAGGGAAGGAGTAGATCTGTTCAACTGCTGCTCATGGGTTGTAGTGAACTCATCAACTCATCTATGGTCATCTAAGATAAATCCTTTGCATCTTCAATGGAAATGGTTACATAATCAAACTTAGTAGGTAGACTTCTTAGGATTTTCTTAACAATCCCTTGCTCTTCCATTGGTTTTCTATTGACTCTCTGCTGATTTACCAGGGTTGAAACCTTAGTGTGAAAATTAGAAATGTACTCATTATCTTTCATTTGTAGAGTCTCAAAATTTCTTCTCAAGAGTTGCAACTTAGCTAACCTCACTTTGTCAGTCCCCTTATAACTATTTTGCAATATATCCCAAGCTTGTTTTGAGTAATTTTCTATTGCAATATGAATAAGAAGATAGCCTTACTCAAGGCTTCCTCAATCAAACGAAGGGTTTTTGCATCCTTCATTCTTATGTCTTTCAATTCATTCTTTTGTGCATTTGAAAGGGCTACAAATGCATTTGAGTCTATGATATCATTGAACCCATTTGTGACCAACTCCCATAGGTTATTTGTAACGAAGATGGTTCTCATCTTCATAGCCCATATATCATAACTTTTTTCATCAAAATGTGGTGGTTGCTGCCAACCTTTGTTCTCACCTCCTGCCATATTTCTTAGATTTGAGAAGACTAAACAATGCCTAGATAACCTAGGGCTTAACCCACAATAACAAACTAACTGATTAACTGCCTAGAAAAATAGGGCTCTAATACCACTTGTTGGGAGGCAGGGGTACAAATACACAACCTTTTTGTTGTTACTAGACTAACAAAACAGAAAAACAATACATAGAAAATGCATAGAGAACGCACAGTGACAACAAGAATAAACAGACAAAATTTAACTTTGCATATATTCCTTGTTTGCTTCAAAATACAAAAATTTAGAGGACATGCTCTAATTTACATGAACAAAATAAATTTTAAACTAACTTGGATAGATGTTCAATACAAAAGGTGCTATAGTCACATTGAAATACATAAACTACTACAATTCTATAGTTGTAGCTAATAATGCGTTGTGACTTATAAACATTCATGTGTTGCTATTGTCACTGGTTCTGTGCTGAACATTCTCCACTTCATTTGTTGGTACAGGGTCAACCAATCCCAATACAAAAATCTTCTTCACTCTAACTCCAATGGTTGCAAAAGACATTCCTTTTGTCTTACATTTAGCTCATGAGAATGAGCACTTCATTCAAAATTCAAAATCACGTAACTCATTAATTGTTGTAGGTGTTTATTAGCAATGCAAGTCCAAAAACAAGCGCTCCAATTCAAATTCAAATTTATCTACCAAAATAAATGTTGCAGGTTACGTTCGTTGCAACTTGAGGTCTTCATCTGACATGGCAGGGGGAAAAGTCAACGGGGCTGCAAATTTATTAATATTCTAAAACATTTTATGTACCCTGTAATGTTACCAGTCTCATACCCATGTTAGCTATTGTTCAGAATTATCCCAGTGCCCACAAAACAGGTGGAAAATCAAGAAAATTTCCTCTCAGGGTGGTATACACGCACTCCAAGCTCAACAGAATGCATTCCAAGCTCTCTGGATTGGATTTGAACCTTTCGAGCAAGTTTTAAAGAATCCTCTCTTATGCGCCCGGTGAACTGGAAATCAAAGCGGTGAATGGAAAAATAAAATGGTGAATAAAAAATAGGAAAATCTTATCGCTGAAGTCGATTCAATCATCCTGCTTGCTTTTAAGAGAATATTGACTATGAATGGTCGAAAGTAGATCAGACAGATGCATCTTATGCATGAGATATCCAAAGAAAGACCATTCAATGGCAACTATTGAACTGCCTCTTTCTGCGCAATTTTCCCCCTTGACCTGAGAAGCTCTAAGTAGCTTCCATGCACTTTCTTCGTACAATGTAGTATGTAACCATACAAACACATTGGTGTGTTTGGAAATTTCTATACATTTCTAGAATGTTGGGCATTGAGGGTGCTCTTCTTGGAATAGCACTCCACGGTCTTCAAGAAATGTATTCTATAAATAATTATGGTTTCCAGTGCTTCTTCTTGCAGGAAACTCAAGGGAACACTAAATCTCTTGAAGCCAATCATCGTTGAGATGTGCAAGTTGAGCTTGAAATCTTCAACAGAGAAATGACTGATGAGCATTCAAGATTTTTAGCAGAACCTTGCCGATGGCTTCCGATTAGTAGAGGAATGCGAGAAAACAAGCTATAGCAAGAACCATAAGAAGTTTAAGTATGCAAATAAGATTCAACAACTGGAGAAGCTTATTTCTAATGTCATCAATACCATCCTCACACCCAATATGGCATTGAATATAATTAAACTGCTCGATTACTTGTGCCAACTGAAGAATCTGAGTAATGATATGAAGAATGTTGCCTCCACCATTGATGCACATCTCCAAGAACATAGTATGATTCAAAGGAAAATAATTGAGAATTCAGGGGTTGATGTAGAGTAGTAGGAATGGAGACTCTGTGTCTCGAATACGTCAAGCTACTTAGTGGGCATGGATGGGTTTATAATGGAGCTCAAGAAGCTTGTGTTGGACACTGAGGTGAGTGTGCTTAGGATTACACAATTTAGTAGAATCATGGGAAAGTCCACACTAGAGTCGGCCCTTTTCCATCATGATCAAATCAAAGGTAGCAACAACTTTTTCCTGCACCCATTTCCTATGATATAAATCTAGCAATTAATATTTCCGAATTATGTAAAAGATTCACTAGATCATGTTAGCTATTTCCATGATTTTGGGTATTTCGCCTTGTAATTTTGAACATAATAAATATGGACAGTCCAGGAGAAAAATAAATCTATCTAAACTTTCTCACAATTTGCAAAACACTTTAGGAAGATAATTTATATTCATGTTTCAAAGAGTCCAAATATCATGGGTATCCTGATGGATATGTGGGAACACATTGCTGGTGTCCCAAAATCTGGCTTCAATAATGATGGCATAGCACATAATAAATTACAATGTCATATAAGCTCAAGAGGGAATCAACCAACCCTGTTAGTATTGGATGATGTATGTTCAGTGTGTAGGCGGGCAGAGGCATGGAAATAATAAACACAAATTGATGTGCTACGACACACAATAAAACTGATTTGTGTATTGATCACCAAAATGAATTACTTGAGCCTATTACATAGAGGTCTTTGGAAGTATCCAGAATACATCACATTTAAAACATGTGTTTGAACAATGGTCTAGATTTCGGTGGAAGAGACATCCAAAATACGGTGGGAAAGTTCTATATTTAATACAAATGGTGGTAGTGAAGGGAGAATTCAATGCAATCGATGCAGCAGGAAGCTGGTAGAAATTACAAGAGTATTTAGAATATTCTAACACTCCCTCCCCTCCCCCCAATTTCTACCACTATTTACATCAAAATTTACAATGCCCAAAATTTCTCTCATTTACTCAAATTGCTAATGTCTGTGAAAATATCTAGGACAATGTCTCTGGACTACTCTGAGAAAAAATTTCATTTCCCTTCTCTATATTTGCTTGCTTCTTTCAACATTCATATGTAAAGTGTCCATACTTCTTGCAATAATATCATTGAACATTAGATCTATCAAACCTTTGTGATTATTGTTCTCTAGAATTGAAGCTTTGATATCTTCCTCCTCCTCGATCAGGTCTTCTTCTTTCCTCTATTTGAAAATTTCCTCTTCCTCTTCCACTAAATATTGAGTTTCCTCTTCCTCTGCTTCTACCAAATGAAATTTGTGCTTTGAAAGCATTCTCCAATGAGGTCTTATCATTCTTGCATAGCTTGTCTTCATAATTTTTCAAAGAACCAACCAACTCATCCATAGAATATGTAGTCAAATCCTTAGATTCCTCAATTACCAAAACAATAGCATCAAATTTTCTAGGAAAACTTCTCAAAACCTTTTCTACTACCTTTTGATTTGTTAGCTCATCACCATTCTACCTTATTTTATTAACTAAATCTGTAACACAATATGTAAATTGATCTATTGAATCAAATTCTTTCATTTGCAAGTTTTCAAATTCTCTTCTATGTGCTTGTAGTTTAGCAACTTTTACCTTACTTGTACCTTGATATGTTGTCTCTAAGATGTCCCATGCTTGCTTAGCTGAAGTGGTTGGCTTAATCCTTCCAATAACTAAATCATCCAATGCTTGTTCAATTATCTACAAAGCTCTTCTATTCATTTGTCTATTTTCATCTAGCTTTTTTCTTTTCATCAGCACTCAAAGTAGACTCATCTTGTAGTTTAGTATAACCATTTTTAACTATGTTTGATAACTCCTATGAATCAAATGTCAACTTCATTCTAAAAGCCCAATTATCATAATTCTTGCCAGAAAATATATGAATAAGAGATTGAAAGTTACTAGATACCATACCCTTAAACAGTATACTTCTTCACTTCTTTCTCCTCAACAGTTGTGGCTCTGCTTCTATAATTCCCTTTAGCTGATCTGCAATTGCAATGAAAAGCATTCTAGCACCTTCAAATTATGCTTGCAATTTTGATCTGCTTCCTCCTGACATTTGTCACAAATGATGACAAGATCCCCAAATGATCTCCTTGTCTAGTCGATGATGACTTTAGTAGGTTCGCCACAATCTCCTTTAGCTATTTAAACTGCTTCAACGATTTGGGCTATTCAAGAATTTTGGCCCTTCTCCACTCCTGGGGAAGCTTTATAACAATAGCTATGGCTTAAGTTACTTCCAGTGGCCTTGGTGATGATCTCCACAACCTTCGATTTCAACAACTTCTGCAATTTCCTTCACACCTACAAACTATGGCCTGCGGAGTTGAGACTTGTAAATGGCAATCTTAGACTAGAAACCCTAGCTCAAATGGAAATTCACAATACTCTCTGGACTGCAACCAAATTTAACTAGCTCTGATACCACTTGTAGGTGGGCAGAGGCATGGAAACAATAAACACAAATTAATGTGCTATGAGACACAATAAAACTAATCTATGTATTGCTCGCGAAAATGAATTACATGACCTCTTATATAGAGTCTTTGGAAATATCCATAATACATCACATTTGAAACATTCATTTGAATGATGGTCTAGAGGTCAGTGGCAGAGACATCCAAAATATGGTGGGAAAGCTCTATCTTTAATATAGATGGTGATAGTGGAGGGAGAATTCAATGTAGTCGATGGAGTGGGAAGCTAGTAGAAATTACTAGAGCATCTAGAATATTCTAACACAATGTCCAACCTTCAAAAATTGTTATTTAAAGGTGAGCATTACAAGACTTTAGTAACCACAAGAGATGAAGGAATTATCTGACAAGAGCTCGATGCACACCTTTACTAGTTACCATTATTGCAAGAGAAGATATCCTGTCACTTTTTTGCCACTTTGCATTTGGCGAGCCCAACATTTTGACTACACATGATAGAGTTTGGTAAAAAATATATTCAACTGCTCTCAAATCTAGCTTCAATTTATGCTTCATTTTCAAATCCAACATTGTATAATAGTGTACACCTATGTGAATGATTTCTTAATGTACAGGTACCGAAAGAGTGTAAAGGTTTGCCAATGGCTCTTCACGTAATTGGTAGATCTTTGCATGGTAGGGACTCCATGTTTTGGAGAAGTGCAAAGAATAAGCTCTCAAGAGAAGAAACTATATCTTCTTAAATCATGACACCCTCAATGAACATCTGAGAACAACATGTACATATGAGATAGATGATAATAAAAAGAAGTGTTTTTTAGATCTATCTTCTTTCCCAGACAGACGAATAATTTCTACAAATGCCTTGATAGACATTTGGATGTATGTGCATAGAATTGATTGGGACAATGCTTTCGTGCTCTTATGGGAATTTGTAGATCACAGTCTATTAACATTGAAGAGAGATCCCTAGTAAGTGGTATGTGGTCAAGGGAATTGTTACTTTGATAGGTTAATTTGCAAGTTCATTGTGTTTCTTGTGCTTGATTACGATATCAAATTACCTTGATCTTGGAATGTAATGGTAGGAATGAATAGAGAAATGAACAAAAATAGACATAAAATCTTTCCATTTGTTAGTGTATTCTACTCTACTTAGGCTAACTTAAGCCTAGTTAGGTGTTGGAGTTGATCCTTAACTCATTCCCCATGAGGTGTCAAGGTTGTTGAGGTGACTGGAGAGGTGTCAAATCCCTCTCAACACCTCTCTCTTGCATAGAGGAGAGTAACTCGCCACCACTGTAGGATGAGGAGTCTTCTCCTCAATCCATGGCATGCAATTGCCTATTCTTGTGGCATGAGTTTGCTCATCCTTTATAATGAGGGTTTGAGCTCATTGTTAATATTCAACTAAATACAATTTTATGCATTTTTCATGTTCTTGTTTCTAATCTCCTAGATCTTCCTAGTTTCTAATACCATTGATCAAATGAGACATTACCTAGATTGACTAAGCTTGAGCTCTATTAGAATCACACCATTACATTCATCAAACTATTCATTGGCAAACACCATTGCTATTTTCTTACAGCTCTACAAAGCTGGACCCTTTAGAGAGAGTACTTAGCCACTACAAACCCATTTAATATTTAAACTATTAAGCTCATACAAAACATGTGAGAACACTATTGAAGTGATGGTGGACAACTTGGAGGAGTAAATAAGCAATCTATTCAAATCTATGCAAATATATGCATTCAATGTTTGTCTCAAATGCTGAAATATTCTATAGATATGAAAATATGGAGATGAGAAGATTAGTTGAGATAATTAATGAGGAGGTTGTGATTACAATCTCCAACACTTGATAGAAAAGGTTTTGATAAGTTTAAAATAAGATTTTAGCCATTCCCAATGAAAGTTTGAAACTTCTCCCATCATTTTGGCATAGGTTTAGGTCTTCCGAATTTAAAATTACTAATTTGCATGGAAAATCCACCCTGAGTTTATAGAATGGGTGTTCATTTCAAAAAAAAAATTACGCGTATTACAAAGTTCTTAATATTTCTTTCATATCTATTTGTCAGAAAGTGAGTGAGATTCAAATTAGAGATGGATCAGTTATCAAGAGTGCCAGTAGCAAATGAGATGGTCTAGGGTTTAGTCCATATAAAGTTTAACAGTATCAGAGTCCAATTCAATAGAACTACATCAAGCTATGATCCTCATTGTATATGATAAATTCATTGCCAGCAATTCACCAGCAACAATTCACCACAGGAAAATTCACTGCCATGACAATTCACCGTGCAAAAAATTAATTGCATGAATTTTTGGTAGTTAATTTTCCATGGCGGTGAATTATTGGTGGCAGTGAATTGTTGACGGTGACTTTTCCATCGATGAATTGCTGACAGTGAATTTTCCTAGAGCCCAATCCTCATTGTAGTTCAAAGGGAGTGTTGAAAAATTAACCAAATATGGATAGATCACGAAGTGAGTTGGTTGCTCTGTGATAGAATACCCAATAGTAAATGAAAAATACTAGATTCAATTCCTAACTGACGCTAGGATTGACATTATTTTCTTAAAATTTGATGGCGGGAGCCCCAGATTTGCTGATGGTAGGGCATATGGACTATCCTTTTTCCAACATGATGAAATATGGACTAGAGAATTCAATATAGGTAGTCCTTGATATTCACTTAGTTGTTGAATTGGATTACTCTACTTTTGAGATTACATTTGATAAGATTAGGAATTTTATAGAATCTACAAAATCGAATGAACATAGAGATTATGAATTCAATAGTTGAATGAAATTTGAGCATGATGATTTATTATTTTTTAAGAATTCTACTATTGAATTGATTGCAAGTTTTAGTTTTACAATTTTTTATAATCTATAGTATGAGATTTCATTGGAAATGAAAATATGTTCAAAAAATTGAGATTTTCAGTATAAATCTTTTAAAAAAAAATATCAAATTGATATTAGGGAATGAATCATGACTCTAAAATCATCTACTTATGTGGACTAAAGTTCTTTTCATAATTTGATCAAAGTAGGAATCTGGGAAAGTCTAGTTAGAATCATTTTTTTAATAAGTTTGAGGGTTAAGGTATTTGCAAAGTATTAAATTATTGTGGAGGATTGTTATCCTTTTTAAAATAGAAACTTTTTGTGTAATTAGTTTTAGTAAAATTAATTTGTATTAAATGCTTCCTATAAGTGTCTGACCCTTTGAAATATAATTTGGTATAGAGAAAACTATGAGGTTTCCTTTTGAGTCTAGTTAAGTTTTAAGGCAAATGTGTAAGGTAATGAGCACAATATAGGGTCTTATATTCAAAACCTAGTGCTATTGAGGGTATTTTATAATTCTCTTAGTTCTACATAGGGTCCTTTATTGAAACACCAATGTCATAGAGGGTTAGGTGTGCCATTCTATGCACCCCATACTTAGTGCAAATGACCTCCTATGTTTTTTGATATTTTGAGCTAATAGTTCTACTTAGTCTATTTTCTATTGTTCAATTTTGTAGTTAATTTTAGCTTAAACTAGAAAATTATTTCCTTTAAGTAATTATCTATGTGATCACATGTGATCTCATTAATACTTGTTATTTAGCTTCTACTAACTCATTTTAGTGAGAACTTGCATCTCATTTGGGAGTTTTCGATGGTTTTGTATTCAAAGTGTTAGTGTGTTAGCATATTTAGAACTCAAGTTAGCATATTTAGAACTCAATCCTTGTATTATAAGGACACCTAAATAGTTTCAATGATCTTGTGTGTTTGAAGTACAATTTCTTGGATATCCTAATCATGAATTATGAGTCCTCGTATCATCTACTATACTTCATGCCTTTTGAGTGTAAGATGTCATTAACCCTTGTAGGACCAAATAATTGAGATTATTTTCTCACCATATACATACCACATAATGGATGTCATAGTGGAGTAGAGGATATAAGTTTTATTAATCTCCAATGCATTTGAATGTGTTCATCTATTGCTATGTGCTAGGAAGTTATGCAAACTAATGATCCATTGATTCATTATAAGTGCAATTACACCAATCCTACTTATTCAGGTAGTGTGTTCTATGAGTGGTAAAATTCATTATTACATCTAAGGTTTCATTTCAGGTTGATTCTTTTTCCTTATTATAAAGGTTCATTGTTGTATAATTCAATATATATTCCGTAGCTTATTTTTTTTTATTAATAATCTGTTTGACTTCTATATCAATTATATTAATTTTTCTTTCTTTTCCTGATAGATGTTTGATTATAAGTGATCCTTAAGAACTATAGCATTCACGACTCAACACCATCATTGAGCTCTAGAGGATTGATGCTATGAAAAAATAGTGGACTTTCGATTTGGTAACTCAATATTCAACTTTGAAAAGGTTTTCTCCCTAGCATTTGTATGCTGAATGCAAACTAAGCACAAACAACATCCAATGCTACCAGAGCTAGTTGATTTGTTCCTGAGCTTTTTTGACATTTTAATTATGTATGGACAGCCTTACTGTAATGAAAACGAGGTTTTCGGCAGCCATTAACAATTTGTTCCCACATGTCCGTCATGATATCCATGATATTTGGACTTTCTGAAACGGGAATATAAATTACGTTCTTTGTTAAAGCGTTCTGGAAATCATGAGAGTTTAGGAAGATTCATTTGTATTCTTCTAATGGGGACTCTATATATATACACTTACTGTTAAAAATTTTAACATAAAATACACAAAAATATTGGAACAGGGAGCGTTAAACCCTATACATAATTCAGAAACACAAATTAGTAGATTTATATAATTGGAAAGCGATGCAGAGAAAAGCTTTTTGGTACCTTTGATTCTGTTACAGTGACAAAAGAGCTCATATGCTAGTGTTGACTTTCACATTCCGCTCGATCCAAACCACACTCAAATTGGTGTCCGACACATGATTCTCCAACTGCACTTGCATCCCATCCAAACCCACTAAGAAATTCGGCGTATTTGGGACACAGAATCTCCATTCCGGCTGCTCTACATTAGCCCCTGAATTCTCAAATAGTAATCTCCGCAACTCTGAACTTTCTTGGGTGTGTTGGTTAATGAATTCTCAAACAGTGATCTCCGCAATTCAGTACTTTCTTGGATGTGTTGGTCAATTTTGGAAGCAAGATCATTAAAGTGGCTGTCAAGATTCTCAAGTCTGCAGGGAAGTCCATTACTATCAGAATCATGTCGGGAAAAAGAGTCTGATGAATCTGTCAATCCACTCAAGAAAATTGTCAATCTCCTCTACATTACTGAAATTCTTCGCTATGTCGTAATTGCTGGTTTTCGGGCATTCCTTTAGCAGTTCACCGTCACTGGTGAATTTCCCCTGAAATTCTTGAATAAGCAACCGTAGCACTCAGAAAGAGGCTCCCCTTGGTGGAATTGTACATTGATTTCCAACAATATCGTCAAGTTTGTATAGATTTACGCTACATTGACAAATGAAAGGGCAGAATGCCGCTCATGAACTTTGCATCTAGTTGCGAATGTTTAGTTTTCCTTCCGTGAGGACGACGACACCGACTATTACGCAGAAGGTGCGATTCAAGGCTATGGTCAAAAGACGTCGGTGAAGAAATTTTGGAAATGTCTCCCCATTTTCCTTTCTTTCATCGAGTATTGCCTTGCGAGGCGCTCTTCTCACTGTTTTCGTCCACAACTACTGAAAAAGTAATCGATGCCTTTACGATCTCCAAGTTAATTAATATTCAAGAAAATTGAAAAAATCATTACCTACAAAATTTAGTATCCGAAGAAAATGGCACTGCAAATCATCACATTAATGATAATGTACATGTAAAAATATTCGATACTACTATTTTATCTTTTTTTATTTTATGATTATACAATTATTTAAGGTTCAATTTAAAAAAAATTGTAACAAGTAAATGTGTCACTTTGTGAATATGTAAACTTATTGTATTTTCTACTTTCTTTTTATACTTACCAAGATGAAACAATTTTTCTATTACAACCTATTTTTTTATTGATAAATAATGATAAAGAACTCTAAAATACTAGTTCCAAATCCAGTCACAATTCTATCAATTTGGCAAAGGCTTCATATAAATGGGTCTAAAATGCAACTTCTACATAATGTTGGACCTCATTCTAAGAGTAATTGATTGCTATATGTATGTAAAGTGGGGCAGTCACTCCATAATGCTATCAACTCTTGGGTTACAATGAAGAATACCTTTGTAATGACTTAGCTTTGTCTAATTACAACAATGATAATTATGACAATAGGAAGTGCCATTGTGAATGTCACTACCAAATAGGTGGAAATAAAAGATATTTTAATCATACACAATAGTTGAAATGCAAAGGCCCTTCATGTAAACCAAAACTAAAGATATGTTAGTATCTCCATTCTATCATATCAAATAAATAAATTAATAAGTGAACAAATGACCATCAATTTATTGTTGATTGCACAACTTATGATGAAAGAATGAGAAGGGGGTCACTTTTGTTGACATAGACAAATCATTGGTAGTGTTTATAGTTGCGAAGGGAAGAGGACAAATCATGTGTTGTCATCTTTTTGAGATCTTATTTAATTTAGGTATTTCATTTTTTTATGTTACTTTTTCTAAATAATAAATTTAATAAATTTATAAAAAAATATTCTATTAAATTTAGCTATTACAAAGTTAAGTGTATAATAGAGCTTGAACCATGTGATTTTCATATAATGGGTGATCTTATATATATTAGTAATTTTCTATAGATGTAATTTTTTATTTATACTATTTATATTTAGTTATTAAACTTTTTGAATCTAGAAACAATAATAAAAAGCTCTATATGGCAGATATGCATTTTTCTATAGTTATTTGGTACTTCCATGAATGTCCACTCTTGAAATTGATATTCATAGAGCAAAGGAAATTGTTTTCAAAGTGATAATAATTAAATTATATTCATATTGATATTGTTTTTTCATTCTCTATGGGTAAATATTTTTCCAGGTGCCAAAAGGGTCACATATAACTTGTAATGCTGAAATTAGGATTATCCTTGTTGTTTCTCATTTAGTTTTGCTCTTATTTTCTAGAAATTTCATAATACATGCTTTATAGTGTTGATCATCAAAGCTTATGCCTCTCTGATAGCCTTATAGGAAATTTAGCGAGTGGGGGACCAATTTGCGCCTCACTGAATACCTTCGAGATTTTTATAGAAATTCATCTCTTCTTTGATTTTGGAGAAAAGGTAAAAGGAAATGTAAATATAAAACATGAAAATGGTGATACAACAAAGCTTTTACAACATTTCAAACTCAATTCTTCTCTTATGAGTGATATAATAAACACATAATGCCACAACCCTTCATTATTGGGAAGAGAACGAGCAACAAAGGCTAAATACAAGTATAGTGTAGTATTTCAAATCTCCCTACGGGAAGTGTTCATTAAGGTCCGGTCAAACATAAAAGTTCCAAATGTTAATAGAAAGATATTTAGAAATTGAAGAAAACCCTTTCTCTTTTTATAGCATAATATGAAAAAACAACCCTTAAAGAAAATGAAGAAGTTCAACAAACATAATCCAATTTTTGCAAGTTAGTATTATATCATAGAAGCCTACAATATGGAAATCAACTACTCAAACTATTGAATTAAGCTTAACATAGTGTTTTATTCTAAATGAAAACATAAAGAAGAAGCTTGACAAAGGCCATAACATGAACAATTTCAAAGATTTCTTCCAAATAGATCATACTTAAATATCAAATGAACTTAAAATCAAAGGTCAGATGCTAATCTGATAATAGTTAGAGTTAAAACAATATAACATGCTAGAGAAAACTAGTGTTCTACAAACTTTAAACTTCTGAAAAATATCTCTATAACTAGGGAATACTAAAAGAACTTTCAGAGATTTTTTTTTTCTATTGCCACCTATTTACAGTTGAAAAGAGAAAACCACCACCAAAATTCTAGAAGTAAATACTATCAGATGCCTACATCTGATAGCTCACAATTTGATCATAGATCTTTGATTAGATTGTGGAAATCCTTGCTCATTAATTCCCAACTACCTCATTAATTCCCTTTAGATATTTAGCAAAGATTTCCATCTAAAAACAATCAGATCCTAGAAAATAGTTTGGCAAGATCTGATTGACCAATCACATAGATTGATGGTGCTAACTCAAAGGTTCTAACTTGAAAACAAGAAAGACCTAGCATGCTCCAACAAACTCCAAAATAGTTTGGAAAAATCTAATTGACCAATCACATAGATTGATGGTGCTGACTAAAAGGTTCTAACTTGAAAACAAGAAGGACATAGCATGCTCCAACAAACTCCAAAATAGTTTGGAAAAATCTAATTGACCAATCACATAAATTGATGGTGCTGACTCAAAGGTTCTAACATGAAAACAAGAAAGACCCAACATGCTCTGACAAACTCCAAAAAGAGATTGCTCCTTAAAAGCGCAATCTGCCCACAACAAAGAGATGACATCTCAAGTGGGTGGGGAATCTTAGATTTATGAAAATAGCCTAAGAGAAAATCCTCACCAAGCTAACACGGGCCCCGACTTTCTCCCAAGAGGAATATGATAAAAAAAATTTGTGAATCCACCACGTTGCAAATTGTGTGCCTTTCAAAACAGCTTTTTCCTTAAGTGTAGATTCATCACAAAGCCAAAAAATGTATAAAAGCTGAAAAAAGAAGATTAAGGAAAAATTTATTCATAGATCTAGCAACTCCCAAGGGGCCTTTACTTGTACAAGTACAAACTTAGAGCTCTAAAAATTCCTGGAGTTTGAGGAAGGAAAAACGTTGTACCTCTCAATCCAAATCAGTGGGCCAGATGAGTGCACAAATGATTGTTTTCACTTGATTTAACTCAAAGACTTTCTTAAAATAAATGACTCCCCATCTTCCTGAAATAGCCCCAAGGTGATAATAGAGACAAGAAAGGGGAAAGATCTCATTCTTTATTTCATGAACAATATGCGTTAGGCTTAAACCTAGGAGTTCTATAGAATTCTAGACCTTATGTCTGATTGCATCCATGATCTACTCATCTAATAGCACCTCTCCATCCGGTGAGAAAAGGGTTAGCAAATTGAAGTGAAGTAGAACATTGAAATCCTTTAAGATTTTGTTGACCCTTTTGTTCAACACTACCTAGTGTTTCTTGCTCTTTGTTGTGACTTTGTGGTAAATGGAAAATTTGCTAGCTTTACTTGAAGTGGCCCTTTAATCTAGAATAATGGCACTTCTTAGGGCCTCATTAGTGGCCACACATAATCTAGAAATTAGATTTTGTGATTCTGCTACTCAGGGAGCATATATATGTAGAATTTGGTAAGTCATTGGGCCAACCTTTTCATTTAATTCCCAAGCATCCTTTAAATACTATAGGGCTGGCCTAAGAATGGTAACTGTAACTATGATCCTTTCCCAGTGTGTGGATATCAACTTCTTCAATATTAGGAGGGTCCCAGACCCTTATGTAGGAGTTAACTCCTAGTGGAACTGAGCCTTTCTTGCTCTTACATTCTCCTCCATTTGATTCTTCTCTCAAAGGGTGTTTTTAGTTCAAAGTTCAACCTTCCAACCTCTTGATCACGAGCCTGTGGAGTAGACATGATCTCTTATTTCTCTTACCTTGACCTTTCTACTTCCACTTGGGCCTTTTGTAGATTGTCAGAAGCCTAAGATTGGACATCGTCCATCTCTCTTTGTATGTTTTCTTGAGTACATCGGTACTCTACGTTTGTCTGGAACTCAGTAGCAAACTCAATTCTTAATTTTTTAATTTCAGCATATAGTTGAATCTGTTCACTTTGGGCCTCATGCAACTTAGCTACTTCTCCTTATTGATCTTGTATCTATCTTATAAGGGCCATCTCGAAATCTCTAGCCTTGATCTCTATCTGTAGCTTGCTCACTATATCCCTTACATTTTTTAACTTTGCCTCATGCTTCTTCAATTTCCTATCCATCCTCTCATAATCTGCATATACCACCTTCTAGGTGGCTTTACCTAGGACCACCTTGTCATGTAGATGAGTTTCGCTTAAATCCAGACCCATGGCTCTGATGTCATAATCTTCCATCTACATTTGTCCCTCAGGATTGGATATCAGTGGCTTCATGGTAGTGATCAGCAACAAATTCAACACTTCATTGAAGCAAGCCTCACTTTTCTTAGCAGATGGCTACATGGAATTTTTTATCTACAATTTCTTCTTTTTGACCTATTTGTCCTACTTTCGTTGCATTGAAATGGCCTTAGAGACTCTACGGGGTGTCAATACTTTGTGCAGCAATGGAAGGACCTAGAGGAAGACCCAAAAGGGTGATGGAAGAAGAAACCTCAAATGTATGAGATTGTAGGGAGGAAAATGGGAGCATTATCATAGAAAATGGTGGGATACCAAATTGAGATTGAGGAAGGGAAAAACCAGTTGGGTGAAAAGAGAAGTGAGTGGAAGGAGAGATGTTTTTCTAGAAGTGGATGGACCTGGAGTAATGGTAAACATGGATGTTCTAGCTCTTTCAATGGGGGCCCTTGGCAGGGTGATTAAATAATCAATATTGGCTAAAGTGGATGATGCTCGTTTGGCACACAGGGTTACTTCACAAGGTTCATTATTGAAAATAGTTGGAGGTTCATTAAGGAGAAAAAGATCATGGTCCATGGATGGAGGAATCTTCTCCATAGATGGGGGCACAAGAGTAATTAGAGATGCAGAGGTAAAAAGAAGAAAGCCCAAGAAAAACTTACCTGGGCCATGGTGGCCGGAAAACCTTGCAAAGTAGACACTCCACTTCTTCTACTTTGATTGATGCACTAGGTCCACCTAGATCTTGGACTCATCTCCTCTTTGTATGGTCGAAACTAGTACATTTTAATCCTTTGGCGGTTGATCCCACCGAAACTTGGCCTTTGATAACCACAATGGACTTTCTTAGGGATCATCGAGTTCTTTTCCCTTTGCTTCAGGCACTAATGGAGGATGTGACTTATGAGTTCTTTTTCCTTAATATTTTTCTTTTAATTGATTCCTGAGGTTGGGTGTACAATCTCATGACTAGTCTCTAAATTACTATTGTTGGTATTGGCCTCTTGCTCGTAAACCTCATCAAAAATTTCATCATGTGGTCACAGATCTTCGAACAAGGCATTGGAGCATCTTATTTCTTGTATAAACCTCCAAAACATTTATTTCTTCCTTTCTGACCACCCTAGGCATTTCAATTGCATGCTAAGGGATTTACCCATTGGGAGGTTCTTAGATACTCTACCTACTAAACATAGAAGTTTAGCCATGGTGGTCATTTGAATGATATGTGGGCCAAGTTGGCATATACTTCTGGCCTTTCTTGAGTCAGATACTTCCTCAACTCAAAATACTTTGGACTCTCATGTTTCAAAGTTGGGAGGTGCTTCATCGGATTGTAGTCCCATGTGTCAAAAATAAGATCCAAGCCTAATAGGGCCACTTTATTTGTAAGCTCACCCTTCACTTTCCACTTCACCAATGTTATCAAACTATTGGAAATGTTGAGGGGAGTTTGGTAGAGCCTTTCCCTATGCCTTCTAACACCATAGACATTGTTGGAAAGGGTTTCCTAATGGCTTTCCTCCAAAGAAAAAACTCTATCAATTACAAATTTTGAGAGTCTGAAAGGCTCCCTGACAAAAACATGGAATCTGATAAAAGTGAGATCTTTATCAAGGAAATAATCCACTGCGTTTGCAAAGTATTTATCCATTGCAAGGCCTCAGGAGAGAAGTGACCCATAGGGCATGGGAACAAGTCTTGAAGTATTGGCCTCATAAAATAATCCACAAACTAGTAGTAATCCCATGTCATTGAAAGTACATGAGTCCATACTTAAATTGGTTAATAGAGACTCCTTACATTGAACCTAGATGATGACAAACTTCTCTCCAAAATCTCAAAATTTTGATGCAAAATCAAGTGAACCAAGAAAGAAGAGTAACTAAATTTATACTTAGTATCATGGGTACTCAACTTCTCTAGCATCCCTTTCGGCTATTACACTAGAAAAATCATAATACTTATGAATTATCACCCTTTTAAGCATGAAATCCAAGCCTATCTAAAAAGGATGGACCTCTTTGTCATCATCAAGAGCGTAAATCCAAGCCAGTATTGAGAAAATAGACTGTGTATCTTTCTTGAATTTTCTATGCACAAGAGAAAAGAAAATTGATCTCTCTTCGGCCTTTCCTTTGTTTCATCCTCATAAAATTGCCCCTTCTTAGTTTTGGCTTCCCAAAAACTTTCCATCTCTTCCTCATCAAAGTGCTCAGTGCCCCAAGTTGTAGGGATACACTACATATCCTGTATGGCCGCTATAGTAATTATAACCTTAATCTTGTTGCCAACAATAACCCTTGTCTCCTTGTTGAATCTTTTAGCACATGCATCTACCAGCTTTGGGCATGGGTGTACGATGGGAAACATGAACTATCACAAACCAAAATTCCAAAGTTGAGACATGAAACCTTCGGCCAACCCATGTTGAATCATTCTTTGCAATGCTCCTTCCCTAAGGATTTTAGCGTAGTCATCAACTTTGGGTCAAAAATGTTATCTATGAAATCCTGTACTGCCTCTCTTCTGATAAGATTATCTAGTTACACTAATTTGGTATAATCAAATTGTCGTTCTTTTGGTGTTGGCGGTTGATCCCACAAAGCTAGTTTACAATTTCTTGGAGATTCTAATTTTTGCAAAAATCACATATTTTTAGAAAATATAATGATTTAATCCTTTAAAAGTTCCATTTAAAGCATTCCAATTGAAGAGGGTTTGATAAAACTACCTTAGATCAAACCCCCTTGTATAGAACCCCACTAGTTTTAAACCATACCTATAACGGAGTCTCCTTTACACCTATCAAAATGCTGATAAAAAACCACTTTTGATTTACCTTTTGAGGGATTAATTGAATTCATTTTTTATATTTTTTTTAAGTATGTAGTCCTTATTATAAGCTTCCCAAAAAGTATAATTTTAAATAAATTTAATTTTATTATTATATATATATTTTTTTATTTCTTGTGAATGTAGGTTTTTCACCAAAAATCAAGTTTTATGTTCTATACATTTGGAAAAATAGTAGGTTATCAAAAAAAAAAATGAGTGCACCAGATATTAAAATCCTTGATCCAACAAAAAAAATTGAATTTCGATACATACAAAAAAATTTATGTGTTATACGGTCATACTATGCCTGAATTGTAATTGGTTTTGACTTTGAAACTTGATTAAAGAAAAAAAAAATTCAATAAAAAACTATCTAACCAAGTGGAAGCACTAGATATTGTAGTTACAAATCTAAATTCAAAAGACTTATAATTTTATCCTTCATAAAAAAAGAAAGTTATGCGTTATATGGTGAGCATCACTTTTTAAAAATGTTGTTTTCTAAAAAAAACTAGTTTTTGAGGGAGATGGAAAAAGAAATGCAATATAATTCCAAAAAAAATGAAAAAAAAATATTTAAAATCTACAAACAAAATGTCATCAAACTCTAGTTTGCATCATCTTCAAAAAACTAATGGTTTAGCTGCTATAGGTGTCCAAAAATTAAGATTTAGTTAAAAATAATAATTTTAGTGTCCAGTTTAGCCAAAAATTGTAAACCGCTATTGTGGGATCACCCTGGGGCATTGGCGAATGAATCCCTCCCAAAGATATTTATGTAACCTGGCATTTTGGATGAGGCTCTAACCTTTCTAGAAATTATTGATGCTTCTGCCCTGGCTATACCGAGAAGTTGCAAAGAGTTTCTTCAATGAAACAACCACTTGTTGTTTTTCCTAATTAGAAAAATCTGCTTTTAGGTGCAGTCAATTATTTTGCACATACATGCAGTTAAGGCTCTCTCATTACTCCTGGTCCACTAAATGCTACCACCTAAGGTGATACATGTGGATTTGGGATCTGTGTTCCTCAAGAATATTAAATTTTTTGTGAGAATGGAATTATTTCATTCTTCCCATCATCTCTTTCACAAATAAACTAACACATTGGAAAGCATGATTTTAGCTAATAAAAGAGTGCTTAAGTAGTGCAATGTATTTTTGAAAAGATGTGCCTATTTAATTTTTTAGAACTTAACATGTTAATCAATATCTTTTAATATAAGCAAGCTAGTTAGTGTTGATGATGGCAAAGGACTCATGACAACGATCAACCTATGTGAGCATTTACTCCCAATGCCTAAATTTATTTCTCAAGGTCTCTTGCCAGATTTTTCATATGATTCATCTCTTTCCCTCAAACTACTTTGATATTTTCTTTGTTGTTGTCTGATTGGAAATAGATTTTTCATTGGTTGGGTTCACAGACGCATCTTTTCAATGAATAGCTATGCCACCTTATTACAATATTCATTCAAAAAATAGATTTTAAGTTTAGCAAGCTTTTCTTGTTTTCTCTAATTCTATTAGCCTTAGCTTTTTCTTCTATAATGTCGTTTGGTCTAGATACTCTCATTCGACTCCTTCCACAAAGGCCACAATACTCTTTCGCTAGTCAAATTACCTACGATAGAATTAAGTGCCTAGTGAAGAAGAACAATTGCCTCATTGTTGTTTCATGTAACTAGATCCTCGGCAAGGACTACTTGAAGGATGAAAACCATCCACGGTGCAACTCCAATGTTGTCTCTCACTTTGTGGCCTTGCTTCTCAACCTAGACATAGCCAAGTTGTCGATAATTGCGCTATGCCATGCCATGTTTGACATGATGTACCTGGATGATATTGGCAAAATCATGCAAATAACCATCCCTACTATCAATATTTTGAATTCCATGGACCTCCGCAAGAACATTTTTTATGGGGAGAATGTTGTTTGGATACCCTTCCTTATGGACTTTCAAACCATGGATGTTGAGAGTCATCATTCATTGTCTCATCCTACGGCCACCTTCCTTTTGAGGGAGTCTGGCATGGAGCATGTTAGTGGGCTTGACTAGAAAAATAACTTTGAGTTCCTAGTGTACATCCACAAGAATGAGGACTGAGGTTGCTTGTGTGTTGTTCCTACGTGTGTTGTTTTGGCCCCATTTCACCCTATTAAAGAAGAAGAAGAAGAAAGAAGAGGAGAAGAAAACGAAGAAGAAGTAGAAGAAGAAGAAACTGACAAAGAGCCACCTTTTACTGCTTAACGATAGTTGGAGGCTTATGAAACTTACAATTTTTTTCTCACTAACTCTCCTTTTTGCCTTTTCACAGTATAGCTGGTTTCGCAGTGCGCTCATCGTACTTTAGTACCAGGATTCCTACCCTAAAATTTGGGTTGTAGGTATTTTATTCAACCATTTCTTTACTATCTGTTGGTGACCAATCATGGCTCCATAAGATTTTTCTCTATCTTCCTCAAGTTTAAAGAGTTTCACCAACCTTACTTCCATTCTTTAGCTTTCTTCGACCTCTAAGGCTTTTAACAGTTACAAGGTGGGGATCTCCATAGAAATAGGTAAAACAAACTCTTTCTTGTATACTAGTTCATAAGGGGAGCCCTTCAAGATCTACTTAGGCATAATCTTGTCCACCCACAAAGTAGCTCACAAGTTCTTGTGCCAATCCCTTTGTTGCCCGAACCCGATGCATTTGATTAACCTAATTAGGTTTTTGTTGGTTGACCCCATTAACCCATTTCCTTATGGGTAGTAATTTGATAAATTTTTAAGGTAAACCCCATGTTTTATAGCAAAATTTGACATCCCTGAACCCATAAGATACTATGCATTGTCAGATATGATGGTTTTTAGCGAACCAAATCTTGTTACCAGCTCTTCAAGGAAGTTGATGATCTCACCTTCTATAGCATTTTTTAGGGTGATGGGCTCCATCCACCTTGTGAAGTAGTCATTTGCCATAAGAATCCACTTATGGGACTAGCACTGGAAACATGATTTATCATCTCGATGAAATCCAAACCCCATTGAGCAAATGGTTCCTTAGTTATAATTAGACTCAAAGGCAAGACAAAAAAATTCCTTTTTCCAATAAAATATTGGCACTGCTCGTACACTTTTGCACCAAATGGTGTGCTTCATAAAACATAGAGAGCCAATAATATCCTACTTGCATTAACTTTAAAGCAGTAGTCTTGGTGGAGAAATTTCCATCCTCAGGACTGTTATGAAATTCATTAAGAACTCTTTTCACCTATGATTTATTCAAGCATCAAAGCAAGACACCTTCATAATTCCTTTTAAATAAGATACCTTCAATTAATACATACTTGGTGCCTTGCAGTTGGTAGCATTGCCTTTGTTAATATGGAAGGTTGGTCGAGTACTACCCATTTTGCATATACTATTTTTGATCTATCACCTAGGACTCGTCAGACTCAAACTGGTTTGTGTAGACTTGATCAGTCTCCTTCTTAGCTAAGGAACTTGATTCATGTGCAAGATATTCACACAAACCTCTTCCCCAAACTAGTTTGGTTGGTTCAATATCCACAACGTATTCCAAGATCTTAGTGATCTAGTTGACCCTCTTTTTAGTTATCTAGCCCTCAATGATATACTCCCACACACTGGGATGTGTGACAAGAATGATGATTCTATTCTAGCTGACACCAAGTGTTAGAACATCTTTAGGATTTTAACAATAGCAAAAGCCTAGTTTTCAAATAAGTTATACCCAGCTTCATATCCGTTAAGATTTTTTGAGTGAAATACAATGGGATGGTCTTCATTATTTCCTTCATCCTTCTGAGTGAGTACCGAAGCTATGCTATGTTGGCTATTGTATATAGAGTAGAAAATCCTTGGAAAAGTCTTGATTATCTAACACTGGGGCATCAAAGATAGCTATCTTTATTTGCTCAAAAGTTATTTTTCCTATGGGGGTCCATTTGAACATTAGGCTATTTTTGAGCATCAGCATGATAGGTATCATGATGCCTGCAAAATCTAAAATGAACCAGTTGACAAAGTTGATCTTCCCTAGAAGAGAATTTAGCCCTTTCTAACTCAGTGGTCGGGGCCCAACTCCATTATAGATCTCACCCTTTTGAGGTATATCACTATTCCCTCCTTTGATACCACAAAACTGAGTAACTTGCCTTGGGTCACTCTAAAACACATTTCTTGGGATTTAAGGAAATCCCAAACTATTGAAATTTTTGGAAAAACTTTTCCAGATGATCAAAGTGATCATCCTTTGACTTTGAAAATACCATTAGGTCATCCAAATATATTAAAATTTTCTGATTAATTAATCCTCTAAAAGAAATATCCATTGCTTGCTAAAAATTCACACTAGCATTTGAAAGTTCGAATGGAATTTTTGAGTATGCGAACATTTCGCACTTGACAATAAATGTTGTTTTATGTTGGTCACTTTCCTTTACATATACTTGGTTATAACCTAAGAAACCATCGAGCAATGACAACATCTCTGATTAGGCCACATTCTACAAGATCTGATCCACTGATGGAAAAGCATATTGGTTTTTTAGTGAGGCTTTATTCAAATCTCCAAAATCAACACAGAGCCTAATACCACCATTCCTTTTTCAAACTAGTACCAGATTAGACACCTAGGTGGAATGTTTAATCAGATACATGATCCTTGATTCAATTAATTTGGTGAGTTTTTGTGCCATCAATTCTTCGACATTCAGATTAACCAACCTTTGTTTTTATAAAACATGCTTTGATCCTTTGGCCAAGTCAATAGTATACTGAATTATGCCTAAATCATACCCTCTAAGATCATCATAGGTCCAAGCTATGACCCTATCATATATAGAAAATAGATCCTTTAGTCTTTCCTTATCCTCCCATGGAATGTCCCTTTCAACTTTTAACTTTCTAGGGCTTCCAAAATCAAGCTCTTCATAATCCCTCATGTCCTTAGTGAACCTTTGTTTTATATTTCTTGCATCCTCACAATCAAAAATATTTTCAAGGTAGATTAAACCTTGAGGAAGCTTATTTCCTTTTAACTAGATAACTTTCCCTTCGGGAGATTCTATTTTTTCTATGAATGGTCGAAAGCACTTCCTGATTTCTATAAAACAGCAGCAATTTGTATATCATCCTCAAATACTTTCCAATTTTGATGATTGTTTGGAATTTCTAGTCAGATGATGATTTATACTATATTTTGCTTTGTTGTTGAATCAGAAACTCATTGAAATTGCAAACAAATTGAAGCCATGTCCAATCGACAACACTATTTTGAGATTAGGGAAGGACTTATATATTAAAAGCTTCAAAACCTTCAATTAGATCCCATATCTGATGTCTTTATGACTTCATTCTTATATTCTTCATAGTCGCTTGTCCAAAAACCTAGCTCACAACTAAATTTGAATCTTTGAATGGTTGCATTCTCTTTACACCTATTCATTCTACAAGAATTAGACCATGAACCAAGGTTTCATATTCCACATCATTTTTTGTGCATGGGAACTAAAAATGAAAAGCCTTAAGGGTCTCTGATCCTATTGGGGACACTAGTTAGACACCTACTCTAGAACTAGCTTTGCATTTGGCATCATCAAAATATAATGTCCATAGACGATTGTCATCCAGATCATCATATTCTTCCCAATCCTTTATCAACTTTGGAAACACTTGATCATCATCACAGATCACATAGGTGCCTAGTCTCATCGCTTGAAAGTTTCTAAATGGGTTGGAGTCAATGAATTGGTTGAGGAGGACCTCTTCTTTAGGGGCCTAATCACTCATGTCTCACTCATCTTCCAACATCTCTACATACTTCCTTTCCCTTTGTGAGAAGAAGGTATGTGTTGCTTTAAACCATAGGACTGTTTTTTTCGCTGTGTTATGAATGCAAATATTCAGACAAGATTTTCATCTTCACCCCATGCTTGGTCCTTAATATAGGGTGAGACTAATCGAGCACCAAATACCCGCCAAGTTTTGCTATGAAATATCTTTAAAGACATATTCCAAATTCTAGGGGAATGTCTATCACCACAATTTCTTATGTCACCATTTGGCTTCAACATGAGAAGAGGGTTAAAGGTAGATCTTTAATGTAGTTAATGATCAGAACCTTCTTCCTATCTAACTACATGATTCCCTTGTCAAGGGGCTCATACTTAAGCTTCAAGGTATCGGCCACTTGCTTTGGCATGACTATTGTACTAGCTCCCAAATCAATCATGTTAAATTATGCAAAAGCTTATTTCCCACAATAAGTGTTAAAAATAAAAGTATGGGCTTTGGCTTGCTTACCTCTTTCTCTTTTGCATTGCCCATGTCGTTCAAATAAGTTGGGGCTTTTGAAGATTGAGGGCCTAACATGGGCTCTTTATCTTTATCTTGGTCACATGGTAGAGTTACATTTATCTATGGTACTTGTTCTTCCTTCTTTAATGCTTCTTGGAGCAATGCATTTTGTTTGGGAATGGATATGACATCCCATAGAGATACGTTAGCAAGCACCTTCTTCAGTTCTTCCACCACATTAAGTGTTCCAACTGGGAGGACCTTGGGTTTAAATGGTGGTATCTCTATTCTCTTCAGGAGAAAATGATCTGTCATGAATGGGATCAACATCTTATCCAACTCCTTCTCTTGCAATGGCAAGGTTCATGACTACTGAGTAGGTCATCCAATGGCCTCCCTAGCCTACTTTTCTTGTACCTACAGTTGATGTAGTTGTGGATGTGCTATTCTCCCTTGAGCCTTTTTTTGGATCTTGTGTTGTAGTATGATTGTACTTATGGAGCACTAGTTGTTGGAGCTTCATTCGTGAATACTGCATCTTCTTCCTTCATCCATTAAAATAGTGCTTGGTCCAATGCAATATCCAGCTCTTGTTCTAAAGACATTCCTTGCATTTACACTCTAAAGTGAGAATTTTCCATTCCAGAAGATTAATATTCTTTGGTATTTAGGAGAACACCCTTGTTTCTTTGTTTCTCTATCTTCTATTGCAAAATTTCCCTCCAATAATTGCAAGGCATGTGGCTATCACTGCATAGGAAGCACCATACATTCTCGTCTTCCACCAAGTTATTCTGGCTTGGGATTGATTCTTTACTCTAGTTGTCCTTGACTATCTATAGTAGCATAGTGATCAGAACTATCTAGCTTGCAAATGTTGTTTGTTGACCTCCTCCCTTGGAGATTCTTTAGTACATGTTTTATTAATAGGATGGCCTTCCTTTATAATAGGTCTGGGTGGCATACTTCGAACATGTCACTTTCTATCATTTGATGAGGACTAACTCATTAGCAAAATACCACATGAGACTCTTCATATCGTTGATGTCTGCTACTATAGAGGAAGAGCCTGATGTGCTTGGCTATATGGTATGATACAGATACATGGATTACGACATAGCTAATGTCATCACTTATGGAGCGAAAGTGCTTGGAGTAGCTTCTTCCTGAGGACCACCAGAGATTTATACAAATATGAGCATTGGAGGTCATGGTGGAAGGTTC
The DNA here is from genome assembly GCA_007258455.2 of Sequoia sempervirens. Taxonomy (NCBI): domain Eukaryota; kingdom Viridiplantae; phylum Streptophyta; class Pinopsida; order Cupressales; family Cupressaceae; genus Sequoia; species Sequoia sempervirens. Next base: position 787,747,063 of record VDFB02271358.1, read on the forward strand.
CCAGCATCGATCAAACTATTCTCCACATGCACAGGAAAATCATATGCAACAGGTAAAATATCCCCTCGCATAGAGGTTATCATAACTATGAAGTCTGAATTGAAAGCCTTCAGGTAGAACATAAACACCATCGCAATTGGCAATCGAGTAGTTATAGGTATTCTTTGCTAGGTTTTGTGCAATCCAGTGTTGAAGTCGCTCATGGCCTCTTGCGGGGCTCTTTTGATGGTGACTAATTGATGTAGTGCAATGAGAAGTGATCTCCCTTCTCTAAGAAGTGTTCGAACAACATCCCTCCGAGATGACGCCAAGAGTGTATAGAACTAGAAGCCAAAGATCGATACCAATGTTGATCTTTTCCTTTGAATGAAGCAGCCAATAGCCTAAGAGTGATATTTTCCTCCACTATATTATGTACCCTAGATACCTCTGCTATATCTTAGAGGTTTCTAGAGGGGGTTTTGATGTCTTAAAAAAAATTTGGAATAGCCTTGAGGGCATTAGCAAGTATGGAAAACCATACATCTAGGGGCATGGGTGGTTGTAGCAGACTACCACTATCCCAGGTTATGAAATTTCTAGGAGAAGGGGCCCAACTATGTGAGCCATGGAGAACATATTCCTATGAATTGGATATACTAGTATTTTGATTTGGAAAGTTCAGCCTCCAGGTGGAGTAGATAAGGCTCTAGATCTTTGGCTTTCACTTCTCACCCTATTACTCCTTATAGGTGATACAAAACCTATAAGTCTTCTTCTCCTAGATACCGAGGAAGGTAACTGGGAGTATTGGAAATGGCCTCTTCAGGATGCTCTTGTTTGGATTTTGGGCATGAAATTTCCAGCCTCTTTCCTTGGCCTGATTTTAGAAATATTTCTAACTTCTACTTAGCCAAGGTTTTTTGGTCCCATCAGGCATGCCAAAAAAATAATTGTTGATCATCAAAGCTTGCACCTTTCTAATAGCTTTATGGGAAATTGAGTGAGTGGGGGACCAATTTTTGCCTCATTGAATACCTCTAGGATTTTTATAGAAATCCAACTCTTATTTTAGTTTGGAGAAAGGAAGAAGGAAATGTAAATATAAAACATGAAAATGGTGATGCACCAAAGCTTTTACAACATTTCAAACTTAATTCTTCAACTATGAATGATATAATAGACACAAAATTCCACAACCCTTCATTATTCAGAAGAGAATGAGCAACAAAGGCTAAGTACAAGCACAATGAACTCTTAAAAATCACCCCATGGAAAGTTTTCATTAAGGTCTGATCAAGCATAAAAGTTCTTAAAGTTAATAGAAAGAAATTCAAAAATTGTAGAAAACCCTTTCTCTTTTATAGCATAATATGAAGAAACAACCCTTAAAACAAATGGAGAAGTTCAACATACATAATCCAATTTTTGCGAGTTATTATTATATCATAGAATCCTACAACATAGAAATCAACTACTCAAATTTTTGAATTAAGCTTAACAAAATATTTTATTCTCAACAAAAATATAAAGAAGGAACTTGACAAAGGCCATAACATGCATAATTTCAAAGATTTCTTCCAAACAGATCATACTTGAATATCAAATGAACTTAAAAATAAAGGTCGAATGCCAATCCGATAATAATTTGAGTTAAGACAATATAACATGATAGAGAAAAGAAATGTTCTATAAACTTTAAACTTCTAAAAATATCTCTATAACTACTTGGAAAACTAAAAGAAATTTGGAGAAAAAAAAATTGTTACCGAATCCTATTTATAACTAAAAAGAGAGAACCACCACCAACATTCTAGAAGTAAATATTGTCAGATGCCTACAGCTGATAGCTCATGATTTGATCATAGATCTTTGATTAGATCATGGAAATCCTTGCTCATTAATTCCAAACTACCTCACTAATGGCATTTAGATATTTAGCAAAGATTGCCATCTGAAAACAATTGGATCCTAGAGAATACCTTGGAAAAATTTGATTGACCAATCACATAGATTGATGCTACCAACATGAAGGTTACAACATAAAAACAAGAAAGACCCAGCATGCTCTGACAAAATCCAAAAAGAGATTTCTCCTTAAAAGAGAATTCTACCCAAAGTGAAGAGATGGCATGTCAAGCAAGTGGGGAATCTTAGATTTATGAAAATAGCCTCAGAGAAAATCCCTGCCAAGCTAACATGTGTTTCGGCTTTCTCCTGAAAGGAAGATGATAAACAAAAGCCACGCTACCACCACATGGTGAATTGTGTGCCTTTCGAAACAACTTTTGCTTTAAGTGCAGATTTATCTCAAATCCAAAAAATGTATAAAAGCCAAAAAACAAAATAAGGTTAACGAAAAATTGCTTCACATATAGTTACAAATCCCATATTTTGTAAATTTGGGCTCTTTCCCCTTTAACTATCCTACACACAATCATTCCCACATTCTTAGCTCCTTCCTAATTCTTATATGAGTATATAATAATACATTTGCATAGACTACACATTTATTTTATTTATGCATACACCTACCTTTGCATAGCTATTAGCCACTTGGATTTGACCATTTTCCTACTAAGGATCATTTCTATAGTTTTGATTTCAACCTTGTAGTGACAAACTTGGTCTTTTCCTTTCCAAATTTCAAAATTTCAAACTTGGGTGACTAGCCTCTTTCATTTTCCTACCCTAAGTTGACTAAGAGCATATTTGTGAAAAATGATGCTATGTGATAATATTTCAAGACATTCAAAGAATTTATTTCAGATCGTCTAAAATTTATAATTTCTCTCATTGTAGACAACTTAAGGACCAATTAATAGTACTAGAAAATTTGCATACACCATCCTAAGAGGCTCACTTGACATCTTTAAACTTGTGTACATTTGTCTAGGGGTTGTCCTAGGATAAATTATCTCATTGCAATCTAATTCCAACCCTTTCAATGTATTCTCAAACACCACCATTTTTCAAATTAGTGAAAAGAGGAAAAAAAAGGTTAAACATGTGAGAAAAGATGCACACATTGAGTAGGGTCATTTATGATTCCAAAGGATGAACCTATGATTGTGGACCTTGACAAGAATTCAATCCTTAATGTATTTGATTAATAGTCAATTATTTTCATGGTTATCTAATTACATAAAAATATTCTTGATGTTCATGCAACCTTTCCTGACATCAAAGAGGTTAGGAATTTCTTGATTTCACTAACAAATTGTATTGTTTTGTGTGGTGTCTAGGTTTGAGGTGATTTTATAACTACCTAAGGTTCTCAAAGTAGGTTATGTTGTCACATTTTTTAATTGAAAAAGCATTATTTTGTGATTGTTGAAGCTTTGGGTTATTTTATATCTATCCTCAAGTGTTGACATATGAAGAGCCCAACAAGAGAGCATGTGAAGCTAATAGGTCTATGAATAGGAGCTTGAATTCACATAAGTACTTGAGATATTTAGGGTTATTTTTCAAATAATTTCCAAAGAAAAAAATATTAATGGAAGGTTGACGAGTATAATGCAAAGGGGACTTTAAATGTAATGAGCCCCAAATGATTGGTTGTTTTCTTCATTCACTTATCTATTTTTTGTGAATTCAAGGTAGCTCTCCCCACTACCCTACATACTTGTCTCTTGTTTCTCTTCAATCAAATCCATCCATTTCAACAAGAATGCATTTGATTAAATTCAAAATTAGGTTGCTACAATGTTGTAAATTAGGGTTAGATGTCCAAAAATGTTAAAAGAAGGATTGTGTTCATTTTGTAGGGAGGTTGATTATTTGGTGGTTCCAAATGCTAGAGAATTGCTAGTAGTATGCAAGACAACTATTGAATGGTAGTTTAGCTCATTAGGAAGAGTATAATCCTATGGAACCAAATGAGATTAATATTATAAGTGGTTTTTATTATAAAGATTCTCCATGATAGTATGTGTATATCTAGGATGGGTTCTTAGTAGTATCTAGTGATTTTCTTTGCATTAGTCATGATTCCTACATAAACATAATGTCATCCTTCACAACCATAGTACCCCTTCCTTATATCTCATTGCAGTTCTACTTGTACTACATTTTTTGTAGTCGCTTGAGCATGTTCCTAAACATCTCTATATGAAGAGAATGATTGGGATGCAGACAATCTTCTATAGAGTACCTCACATTTTTGGTTCCCTTTGTCTTAGTATTTTTTCTTGCATGTAATGTTACCTCCCCATAATATGCTACTTGGAATGTATTTTTTTGTTAGTTCTCCTTGGATGACCCTTGATGTTCTTGTTGGCACTAGGGTATAAAGAGAGTGAATTTGTTCTTACATTCCTCTACATGTATCTTCATTCTCCCATTTGTCATAAATGCCTTTTTATGCCTTTTGGAAACGACACAAAGCATCAAGGAATTTAGGCCTCTTCCATGTTGACACAAATTTTACTTATTTTTTGTTTTGATGTGTTCTTCTTCCCTTGTACTCATAGTTTCATGGTATTTAGGTAATGATGTCAATTCAAATGATCATTCTGATACATATTTTCTATATATCATACTAGCCTTAGATCCTTGGATCCCTTATGTGCTATTACATTGTTATGACTTGTTTCTCCTTGGGGGCAACCTCTTGTCATGATGTATCTTTTTTGGCACATATCATTTGGCGTTTTAGAAAGTTCTCATTTTGTAAATATCACTTTTTATAGCTTAGAGGAAATTGCTCCTAGTTGGTGCTATCAATTATTTTAAGTTAGGGGCATACATTCTACTATGCACTTCACCTTGTTCACATACTAAAAACTTGGTGATGCTATCATAAAACCTTAATCCTATTTATAGTAACCTATCAAAGTTCCCTAGAAAACAAAAAAAATCTTGGTCTATAATTCTTGAGGTTGTTGACATGAAATGAGCACCTAGTACATATCAAACTTTACTAGCCCATGGTGCTCTCACCTTATTTGTGAAACTCGCCTAGTGAATATCACACTTCACTAGCCTATTTGTTTTCCTATGAGGCTCACACATTGAACATCAAACTTCACTAGCCTATGGTTCTTTCACTAATCAATGAGCCACCTAGAAAATATCAAACTTTGTTAGCCTGTGAATTATGGGTTCCCTCCCTCGAGTATGGATTCTATTAATAATATATGAATATTACCATTTTATGATGCCATACCTACCTTTGCATATTCTTTCCATGATGTGTCTTTTCTTCATGTTTTATCCATGTTTGATTCATTTTTTCTCCCTATTTTCCTCATGTCTTTCTCAAGTTTACTTTGTGTATTCCTTGTATGCTCCATGTTTACTTCATGTTTTCTCCATGTCTTCCTCATGTATATTTTGTGTTTGTTTGGGTTACTATAATATTTTTTGCATAATTTCTTATGTGTGGACTGATGCAAGAAGTTGGGTCCACGAAAAGCTCAAAAAGTGGAAGTGCTTTTCCTGATTTTAAAAATTTGTCATAATTGGACTCAAAATTTAAAGCACTTACACATTGAATCTTAAAAAAATCAATAATACGAAATTTAGTAATTTTAGTCTAGTTTCCAAATATGTAATTAATTCTAATATACTCATACGTGAAACCCTAGAAATAGGGTTCCACCTTTTGAGAGATGGAACTAAAGGGGAATTAGGGTTCCTGTTCCTATCTAACTCCAATTTCATTAAAAGGAACCAAGATCCCTCAACCAATTGGGTTGATTGAGGGAAGGTTTGGATGATTATGGTGGTTTCCTAGGGTGTGACTAAAGATAAAAGGGGGTTCACCACCAATAAAATGCTTGGAAAGAAGATGATATAAATGATATGCAAACCTAACTATGCAATCTAAGATATGAAACTAAAAATCAAAATAATGAACTAAGAAAGAACAAAGGGGAACTTGGTTTTAATGCATACTAGGACTCATATGCCAGTAGGGGTGATTTAGTCCCAGTTTAGGGTTTCAGCCAAATCTAAAATCTAGAACTACTCAACTAAGGTCTTCAAGAAAATCCTAAAAGATAGTATACTAGGAATCATATGCCACAAGTGGCCATTTAGTCCTAGTATCAGGGTTGATCTGAAACTTTGATATCCTCTAGTGACTTCTTGTAGCTTCTCTCCTATCAAATCTCTAAATTTGAAACACTGAATTTTGACCTATAGGTGACTTTCCATGATCTTGCAATGTAGATGACAACTTTGACAACTTTATCCAATCTTGCTCTTCAATTGATCTTGAATCTAAATCTATAAATAATACATCAAAACCATAGAAAAATGTTTCATTTTTAGTGGATAGGGGTTTTCCTTGGTCAAACTCCATTTTGGTATTCAAACCTTGAAATGAAATCAAACAGAATGAAGCAATGATGAATGAAAAAATATGCTATGTTGAAACTCACCAAACCCTTGTAACAAAGCCTACAAAATTGTATGAAATGGCTAGCATGAATATAGATCTTAACACTTGATTGAATGCTATGGATCTTGACTTGGATTCTTGCTTAAACCATAAGAACCTACATCACAAATGTTAGCTCAAAAACACACATGATGCATGAGGACTTTGACATGATGCTTGAATATTGAATATAGCTCCAAAATGCTTGATAATTAGCTCTTGAGTTCTCTTGTAAACTCTCTTGATCATAAATTTTCTATAGTGTTTGAATACTTGAATTTCTAGGAGAAAATATGTGAAATAACCTTATATTTATACTTATTTATGCCAAATTTCTTGAAATTGCAACACTACAAGCTGACATCAAATCTGGGAGAATAAAATCTTGCCAAGAATTTGAATTTAAAATAGGTTCAAGCTATGTGGAACTCATACACTAGTTGGGATGTATGAGTCCCAGTAGACTAATATTGGGACACAAATTTCAAGAAATGTTAAGTTCTAGCCAAATTCAAGACTAGGCCTCAAAACTTAGGTGAGACCCATACACCCAAGGTGGATTATGAGTTCCAGATCACTAAATCTGGGCCATAAAATCCAAAATCATTGAATCATTATTGGCTATTAGATATATGTCAAGATTATCCTCATAAAGATGCATTAAATAAGGCTTGTGGATACAAAATAGGACCAAAAAACACATAAAGAAGCCCAATTTTAGCAAGGAGGGCCCAAACAAGTGTGAAAATGTAAAGGGATACATTTTTCTACACTACAATATGATAGAAATTAATTTTTAATAAACATGTATAAAACCCACTTTTAAAAGTCACTTTTTTTTACCATACCATGCAGACAAACACCATAATTTGACCTAAATTAAATTATTTTTGTAATCCTTTTTGGGAAAATATGTGTAACAAATTGAAGATTAACGAGGATTTTTTTTATATTTTTTATTATCTTTAATTATTGTTTTTGAGAACCAATGTGTACGAAAACCATAATTTGACCTAAACTAATCATTTTTTAATTTTTTTTCATTGTGTAGAGAATTGATCGAATATTGATGTCATATATTTTTTTCAAAAAAATTAACAAATTAAAAATTATTATAAAGATAAAAAGCATAATATTTATAGTTTATGGACCAATTTGTTTAGAAATTAATTAAAAATAGCAAATATAATCCAATCATAAGGAAAAATTACATATTTGAAAATTAAACATCATAATCTATTATGGGTTTTAATTTCATAAATTAATTTTAAAAATAAACCCATCAACTATATTGCCAAAGTTAGACATTTCTATCTTTTTCATGTTGAAAAACTACTCATGGAAGCAGTTGCTTATGATTTCTCCCCAATAGAATGAAACCTTTGTTGTGACGTCCTTGTTTCCCTACATGATCTATTCAATGAAATAGGCCATCCATTCCTGGAAGTAGGCGGCCGTAGGAAGGCCCATAACCCTGCTCAACATGGTTACCAGGTCATGGTAATCCTCATGGAAATTGCTACAGAAGAGCTCCTAAGGAACCTTCGCAGCACTGCCATATCTTTCTTTGAGCCAATGCATATTTATTGACTTCTTCCATCCTCTTGGATTATCATCCCAAGCCACCTGGCACTCTTCTAATGTGGGGACCTCCATCTGTTGGAATGTGGGAATGTGGAATGTCTTGGTGATCCCCTCTAGCGACATGTCTGTGAGAATGTTTCCCTCCTTATCGACAATTATTCTAGTATCAGTCTGGTATGCTTCCCGGCAAGCCATGAATAATTCGAGCACCACGAGGGATGGAGGGAAACCGGTAGCCTTAGCTATTCCACTCTTCCGTATCAATCTGGCATTCTTTGTTGTCAAGTTGACCCTGACCCTCTGCGTGAATTCATCAGTATCCACCTGGTCAATGTTGGTGTCTGTGATTTATTTCTTGTCTGTAGTGACCTTTGAGTGGAGCGGCTCACCCTGGAATTGGTACTTCATTTGGTGCTTGTCTTCTTTCCCTTGTCCCCTTCGGCGGATGCCCCTGAAGTTCCTGCACCTGATTCCATATATTCTGCAAGCAAGGGAAAAGTTAGCAAAATGGGTCGCGAAAGCACTCATGTTAGTCCATATTTTGAAAACAATATTCATTTCAACTAATCAATCAAGCATATCATGAATTTTCATCTTAAAATGTTATTGATCTTTGATTTAGGGCATTTGGACAATTTGAGCCCAGAGGGCCAGACTTCCCTGGCAGGAATGCTATCTGGAAGGGAAAATGCAGCGGAAAGCTCCCAGAGACTTTCTTTGGTCAAATTTTAATATGTTAAGAATTTTATGATGAAGAGGACCAAAATTCAGGATGTGGGTCAAAGTTAGATTCTAGATTTGGGCTTGTTTGGATCGATTTAAGGGGGCTCGGAGGTCTTAAGCTGGAAAGCTGTAAGGAGATAGCCGTTTGTAGCGGCAGACAGTAGATGGAAATCCAAGGGCAAAACTTTGGGGTCTGGGGCTCAAAGGGCCAAAGGGCGGCTGACATGCGTTATTTCATTTTTGAGGGCTCGGGCCAGCGGCACCGGAAAGACACACGAACTTCGCCGTTTGGGACGACCAATGCAGAATGGAAGTCCGGGAGGGGAAGTCCAGGAGCACGAGCCCAGTGGCAGGGTTTTATGTTTTGAGTTCAATAGCAGAAGGTAGCACAGAGTCTAGAGGTCAGAATGACGGGAGGGGTTTTCTACTTAGAGCGGCGGGTGAGGATGGGGAACCCCAGGACACGGGGCCCAGCGAGCAGACAACCGTTCAGAGTTTTGGTGAGATCCTTTGGTGAACGACAGTCTAGGGTCTAGTGGTCAGACAAACATGCGGTTAGCGAGGAGCAAGATCGGGCCTGGGAGAGGGTTCCATTGTTGAAATTTGTTTATGCCTTAGCAGTGGATGGAAGGGCAGAACCCAGAGGCCAGAGGGACAGAGGGACATCGCCGTGAGGACAGCCAAAAAGCAAGCAAGGACACTAGGTGTCTGGAGGTCAAAGATCAAAAGGATGCTAAGAGTTCAACCGCTCGAACACCAAAAGAAAATGGGAACGCGGATTCCAGCAACTGGGACGCCGGGCGAGTTTCGCCGCGGAGGACGGCGGAACAGTTAGCAAACCCCGGAGGTGGAACCTCGTGTTCCCGTGCCTGAGAGGTCTGGCGGGCACTGATGGGAAAAGATAAGCCAACAGTGGGGCAGAGGAAGGGGTCCGGAGCACGGGCTGAATCGATGAGTTCATCGCAGGGACAACGGAGAAGGGTGTAAGGATGCTCGATGTCCAGAGCCTGGAGGTGATAGCGACGTAGCGGTTTTAAACCATCCGGTCAGCAGCAAACAGGAGGGCGAAGCCCACACACCGGGATGCCGGATGAGGTTTGCTTGGGACGACGGAAAATCAGCAGGGGAACCCCCGAGGTGGAACCCCAGGGCCCGAGAGGCCCGACAGATGCTTTCAGTTTGAAGTTTCTCAGTGAGGAGCATGTTGGGATCCGGCGGCCGGGAGGTAGGGGAGGTTTGCAGTTTCAAAGGGCTGCATGCAAGCGAAAATCCAGATGGAGAAGCCTGATGGGATGGGCCCGGAGAGTGATGTCGCCATCGATAGATGATCAAAGTTTTGTAACTGGATGGCAAAGGCGGGTCTTGGGCCTGAGGCAGACATTTTCCCTACGCAAAGAACAGTCGTGGCAGGGAGAAACTCTGGATCGGCGAGGAGAGCATCCTAAAGGTTTTCTCAGTATTCTAAGATATGGGTTTGGTGTGCAATTTTGTGTTCTATCATATTATACCCTCCTAATAATTGTTCATTGATTTAAATCTTTCATAATCACGAAAATGACGCTTGGGAGGGCAAACAGATGGCCTACCTCAAACACGCAGAGTGGGGAAATGTGGGATCCACCAACGGTCAACGGAATGACGCTGAAGGTGATGATGGTGATGATGCCGAACATGGTGGGCTCCAAATGGCAGTTGGTTCAATCACTCTGCAATCCTGTTTGTGAAAATGACCGGCTGGAGTGGGCATTTTATACCCCCCAACCACCATGAATGTTTGCTTTTATTGCAGGTACGGTCAGCAAAAAGTTGGTGGATTTGAAAATATCCGCGATGGCGGCGGGAACACCGGGGCCCAATGGCCGGGGAGACGCAAGACAATGGCGGTTTCAAGTTTCATGTAGTTGAACTGGGGTGGCAGGAAGTGGGTCGGGGCCCAGAAGGTGGGATTCCGCCAGGGATCCACCGTCAGGGACGGCAGAACCATCACAGAATTCTGAAGACGGAATTCCAGATGGTCGGGCTCGGAATGCCCCACACTAGACAGGTAAATTTGAAGAGTCTCGATTGTTGAAAAGGTTGGTGGGACCTGGGAGGTGGGACATTGTAGGGAGTCTGCTGTCACACACGGTGAAAAATGGACGGAACCCCAGAAACGGAACTCCGGGGTTCAGGGTCCGAATGGTGGAACGCCACCAGAAGATTTTCAACAAGTTTTAGATGGTGGTCAGGGTTTCAAACCCTGAGGTCTAGAAGGACCCCTAGCGGACACTGCCTAGAACAATGGTTCTAGCAGGGAAACCCGTAGAGGGAATCCCAGATGCCTGGGCCCGACAGGGCCCGGGGCCGTTGGTAGGGCCAAATAGCTAAAGGGACCTTGCGAGGCACCGGAACGCAACAAAACCACAAGGGGAAGGCATGGTCGATTTATGATGGGACTTTGAAGTGACATCGACCATCTGAGTCATCAAAAGGGGAGGCACACAAAACGAGGTGGCGACAAAAACAACCCGACAAGGCGAAAGAAAAAAGGGTCCCTGTTTTGAATGGGGCGTGTGTGCTAGGGGCACAACACCTCCTACAGAGGCTCTTTGCACCCTAATATTTATTGAATCCCATCAGGAACATTATTCAGCACATCCTGGAGTTAAGAAAATGTATGCAGATCTACACTGATTATATTTTTGGGTAGGATTGAAGCATGATATCACCAATTTTGTGGCTAGATGTCTAGAATTTCAGAGGGTTAAGGCTGAGCATCATCATTCGGTAGGTTTTTTGTAGCCTCATCTTGTTACTGAATGGAAGTGGGACATTATCTCTATGGATTTCATTATTGGCTTGCCTATATCTTCCAAGCAACACTACACTATCATGGTCACTCTGGAAAAAATGACAAAGGTAGCCTATTTCTCTCCTATCTAGTCCTCCTATACTGCTTTTGTGGTGACCAAGGTGTTCATGGAAGACATTGTTTGATTACATAGGATACTATGAAGAATCATTTCTGATAGAGATCCAGTATTCACATCTACGCTATGGACATCTTTGCAGTGGTCCTTAGGGACTCAATTGAACTTTAGTTCTAACTACCATCCTGAGAAAGATGGTCAAAATGAGAGTCAATTGGGTGCTTGAGGATATGCTCCACATGTATGTCATGGACCAACAATCACGTTGGGAAGATTATCTGCACTTGGTCGAGTTTTCCTATAACAATGGTTACCATAGTTTGATTGGAATGGCTCCTTTTTAGGCTTTGTATGGTCATCCTTGTCATACCCCATTGAGTTAGGATTAGTTAAAGGATAGGGTTCCCCTTGGACCTAAAATTATTTGAGATATGGAACAATAGGTAGCTCACATCTGAGAGCATCTTGTAGCAACTCAAGATAGGAAGAAGAAGTATGTTGATGCACATAGAGTTGATCGGAAATTTGTGGTTGGTGATCGGGTGTTCCTTCGAGTATGTCCGAGGAAGAGCTCTATTCATTATAGAAAGGGTTATAAGCTTGTACCCTGCTTTGTTGGGCCATTGAAGGTGTTAGAAAGAGTTAGACCTCTTGCCTACCACCTAGCCTTTCCACCTAGTCTGTCATGGATTCATAATGTTTTTCATGTTTTAGTCCTTAGACCATATTATCTTGATGTTACTCACATCCTTGATCAGAATGATCTATAGGTCAAGGATGGGCAGCTAGCTCTCGAGCCTGTGGCCATGCTACAACATCAGAGGCTCACCCTCAGGGGTGAGATATTAATCAGGTGCAAGTTCAGTGGGACCCAAATGACGAGACTTCAATGACATGGGAGGATGCATCCCATATTAGAGAGGCTTACCCATATTTATTTACTAGCTACCAGAAGCAAGCCATGTTCTATTGGGGAGGATGTAATACCCCCATGTTGCTAATACTCTTTGATACTCTTATGTTTTTTTTTTATTCTTTTTTTGTGACGGTGATTAGTTCACCGACTTGGTGCATGTGGACTCATTGTTTGGTTGGTTTGTTGAACTTGAAATTATTATGATAATTTATGATATTATGTGGTGGTTAGATTATTTGGTTTTGCTATTTTTTTCTTTAATATTAAATGTGTCAATGTTGTGAGCCTATGTTGCTATGGTTTCTGATGTATTTGTTAATGAGTCTTGGTGAAAGGACAGAGTGGCATCACTCACTTGTGAGTGCCTTACTACCCCACAATTTCCTTTCACGGTGTGTCTGCAATGGATATTTACATGTTACTTGATGTTTGTTTGTATGTAGGAATTGCAGGAATAAAGTCTCCATTCCACTTGCTTCAGCAGGATAGGGCGAGCATTAAATTAACCCAATGGATATGATGTTGAAAAAAGGAGTTCATAAGGAAATGTCCCCGTCCCAAGTCTGTCACTTTGTTGTGAGTCTTGTTGTGCCATGGGTTTGGCTTTGGCTTTGTCTTAGTATTGTGGTTTATTTATTTTATTATGGTTAGTTGTCATATAATTTATCTTTAATTTATATGGGATAAATTAATGATATTTTGTGGATATGATTAATTGTGAGTAATTGCAATTTCAAATTTAAATATTGTAAATTAAAAGTTATTTAATTAATTAAAAGGTGTAAGTAATTAATTTAAATAAATAATGTTGGTGATAATTATATATTATCTTTTTCAAGATAATAAAATTAGAAAATTAGAAGAGAATATCTTGTGAAGATAATATCATGTGAAAATAATAAATTTTTAATTAAATCAGTGAGATAAGTGTGATATTTTAAAAGAAAGAAAATGAACCAATGAATGTTTTGGATTTTTGAGGAAAAAAGAAGAAGAGCTTTATTTATTTTTATTTAATTTATTGTGAGGAAGTTTTACACACACAATGGTTTTTGGTTTTCTTTGGGTCTGGAAAAGAAAAAAGATAGGTTTTTTGTGCTTCTTTGTGAATTTTTTTTTGTAAGATAAGAATAGGAAATTGAGTTATAAATTACCTGAAAGGAATTTGAGAAGGATCTACAGAGGAAATCTAGTTTTGAAAGAGGAGGAAAGGTTGTCGTGCTGTTGGATTCAACATCAAACGAAGGAGTCCATGTTTTCTTAAATCTATTAATTCCATTTGATTTATTGTTTTGTAAACAAAATCTTGTCTGCCAAGTTTGAAAATCAATTTCTCTACTATTTTGAAAGAGGGTTCTATGATTGAAATTTTTTTGAAATAAACCCTGGAATCTTTTGTAAGAATTTATAGTGAAACCTTCTAAAAGTTTTCAATAAAATTTAGTTGTGAAATTATTATTTGGAGAAGAAAATAATTTTTATTATGAGTTGAATTTATATGCCTAGATTTATTATGAGTTTGGCTAAAAACAACATTATTCATTTTATTTGTTTTGTGTCTTGTGGATAAATATATATACACTTATATATATACTTATATTGAAATAAATATAAATATATAAATATATATATATATATATATATATGTTATATTATATTTTATTTGTTTCTTTTTTAAATAAATATATATTCATTTCGATTTTCATGTTATGGTTTTTGAAGGAAATGCAATATAAAATAAATTTTATTATTCATGTTTCATAGTGTTCGACATGTTTTTTTTTATGAAGGTTTTAAATATAAAATAAAATTATATAATATGGGGGGGAGTGGTTGGTGATAGTTGTACCGCCCCTGACCCTGGGTATTGAGCAGCAACCACTAGGCTATGTACAATAGCCGAAGGCTACTCTATGCAACCTATTGGGGGCTGTGGCCTCTCCTTGGGAGGTATGCAACACTTTCTGCGTGTGTTTGTTTGTCTTGCAAAGTCTTTAAATTCAATTTTTTTATTATAGTTTTATTTTTATATTATATATATATATATATATATATATATTTATATATATAGATATTTATATGTGTGTGTGTGCGTGTAGTAATATTAATATTAATATATATTTATATATATACTTTTACACTGCTATAAGTTACAAAACATTTATATGAGCAATTTTTATAAAAGGAGTTAAATGTATGATTTTATTATATTTTTTTTAAATATATGTTTTATTATAAATTAATTTGATAATTTTAAAAGTGGCAATGTTATGGTGTAATCATGCAAATTATAAATAAAATTTGTGATTTTAATTAAATTGAATATTCTTGAGTAAACTAAATTTATTTATTTGATGAAATTATTGTATTGAAATTCGTTATATGGTGTTGTTTAAACGCAATTGTTTACTCTTGAAGTTTTTGTTGAATCAATTGTGGTTTTCTCTTTATTGGATTTGTGTCTTGTGGGAAACCCCTTGTGTTAGTTATCCTTCGATAGGATCTTGAGTTGTTGGTTAGGGACTTCTAGAGGTGGGGGAATTGATGTTTATATTTGATCTTGTAAATTGATGTTTGGCCATTTTTTTTGGGTATAGTTGTGATTTGAGTTTACACATGGATTGTACTATTTTATGAATGTGCTTCATATGATTTTGGAAAGATGGTTTTTCCTTGTGGATGTTCTATTTCATGGTTCAATTTTTTTGTTGGTATAATCCCTTGGTGTTAGATTTTATGTTTAGGGTGTCTAGGGAAAGTGGCTATAAGTGTGGGTTTGTGCACAAAGGGGATATCAGGGTAACCCACATAGAGTTAGAGTAATCAGTGATAACCTAAGTAATTAATTAGGGGTTGGGTAGTTAAACAATAATCAAGATAATCATGGATGCCTTGTCTACCTGTTAGTGCTACCATGGGTTAAAGGTGGGCCAAGAAGATCGTAGTTGGCATGATCATTGCCTTATCCTCACGAGAGGTTAACAATTCTACATGAGTAACCCTATGGAGCGACACCTTGAGATAGGCTGTCAAGAGAACCGTAGATGGGGGTGAAACCTTGTGATAGGTTGTCTAGATAATCCATGTAAGGCCATACGATGAAACTCTCCTCTAGCATTCCTTTGAGTTATTTTATTGAAATCCTCTGGAAGTGTTCTATTGTTATGAATTTTGGTGTTTTATCATTGTTTAGTTTTCTGAGTGGTCTTTTGATGTTATGTTATCTTGTCTAGAGTTAGTATTGTGTTACTGTTTGGATGTGCTTGGTCGGGGATCCTTCCTTATTTACTCCTAGAATGAGGGTGGTTGGGTGGAACGTGCTACGCACCCCATTGGGTTCCCTTTCGATGCAGTTGTGCCATTCAATGCAGAGTTTTGTAGATGTTGTTGATCTAGGATTCATATGTTACTAGATGTATATTTTTACTACAAATGTATCTTATTTATTGATGTTTCATTCCCATGTGCGTTGGGAACACTTTGATGTAATTTTTTATGCGTGTTCATTGAGATAGACTATCAAAGTGATGTAATGTATTATCATACCATGCAATCAGTCGTGAACTACAATTTTTAAATACTGTTAATGTTATGTTGTATCTGTGGAAATATATATACTTAATATCTTCATGATATATTATTTGTGATTTGCATGTATGCTTTTCTATGGATTACTCTTATTAATGTGGTTATCGCTAATGGATGTTTTTAAATGGTAATATGTGAATGAATGGATATGTAATTGAATATGGAATGTTTAATCTATTATCTTTATTATGGGTTAGTTTGGTAATGTTACCTTGTGTACCCCAAAGGATTTAGTTGAGGAACTTAAAACATTGTTATGTTGAAATAATTAGGTAGATTCCTTATGTTCTTTTAAAAAAAAAAAATTGTGGCATTTTTACTTGTTCCTTTGGGGTTTGTGTGATGGGGTGGTACAATACCATGCACATGTACATCATCCATATTTTTACCTAAATTATCTAATTTTTTAAAATCCTTTTGGGAAAAGATTTATAACTCATTGAAGCACATTTTTTGATTTTTTTTTTGTAATTTTTAATTAAATATTTTTTTTGTTAATTTTTACTAGATATATTTGTAATTTTGAAAAATCATTGTGTAGGTTATGCATAAGATGACCTAAACTTATCATATTTTTATTTAACAAAAAAGAAAAGAATTGTTGAAGTTTTTTTTTTCTGCAATTTGTTTTATAAAAAATATTTTAACAAAAAGTTATTAAAATAGTGAAAAGCCCTAATATTTTAGGTTTATGGATGAATTTCATTAGAAATTAATTGAAAAATAGAAGAAATAATCCAACTAAAAAAAATTACATATTTGGAATTTGCACTATCTCATCTATAATGGGTTTTAATTTCATAAAAAAATTTACAAAAAAAGTCTTTAAATATATGTCCAAATTCACTATTTTCTTGTGACATTGTGAGGACCTTCAACTTGTAGGTGAAACTAGGTCCAAGGCCTAGGTTTGGATCCACAAATATTTTCCTGAACTAAAAAGCAAGCCAAAAGCCCAACCACAACCCAAGCACAATTTTAATTTTTTAGAAACAAGACCCCATTTAGTAAATTAGGATCTTGTTTCCTAATATTTAATGTTCGTACCATTGACATAGAAATGGGATCCTATTTACTATAGGATCCCATTTCTAATTTTACCTTTTCTTTAAAAAATTACTATCAAACATTAACTATGAATTCTACAACTTCACATGTACGATTGACTATGAAAAATTAAGCTACTTTCTATCAAGTTTTGTATTTACAGGAATTCAACTTACAATTTGGATTGAATTTACTAAAGGAGTCATCATGTATGTAGGTTCTTAAGTGCAATTGTGTTAGCTTTCTAGTTTCTTGGAGGAACAAAAGAGGAAGACTTTCACTATTAATGTTCATTTGTATTTGAGAATTTTTTAATCATGGGTTCACAAGCTTGTAATAAGAGGAAAGATATGAAGGAATTGACTCTTGAAGAAATTGAAGCAAGTAAAGAGAAAGAAGAAGAAAGGAAAATAGATAGAAGAATGAGGATTCGATCAATGAATAATGCTAAAGCACCCAATTCTATAACTATTGAAGATAAAAACATTGAGGAGACCATGGTTGTAGAAGATGCTAATTTGCAAGAAGTCAATTTGGAAAAAAATATGATTATACAAACAAGCCCTAATATTTACTCAAATCCCTATTTCAATGCTATGGAGAATGTTTCAATAGGCACAAATCCAGGTATGTCTTCAAATCCACATTTTAGTGAAATTGAAAGGTTGTTTGTAGAAGTTTTACAAGATGTTGGACTTAAGAATGTTGACATTGATAATATTTAAAGAGAAGAAAATCTCAATATAATTTTTTGAAAATGAATTAGGAAATAAAAATTAAAAATCATTTTGTTGATGAAAATGAAAATGAAAACCATTTTTTTGATGACAATGAAGATGAAAATTAAAACAATTTTGATGTTGAAAATGAAAATTAAAATGAAAATTCACGATGTGATGTTGAAAATTTATTTATTTTTAAATTGAAAGTGATGTTTTGGATAATCTTCCTAGTAATATTTCTTGGAGACAAGTAAGAACCCATGCCAATTGTAACACCCATTGTGTAAACCCCAAAGGACAAAACAATGCACACAATTTTCTTTAAAAAAATAGTACGAAGTACACATATAATGAACCATTAACCATAATCACATTATACGATAACATCATAACATCAAGTCCTTTGGGGCACACATGGTCACATCGCACAGAAACAACTCATAATGAAAGATACACATAAGGCTAAATTACTTCACTAATCTTACATCCATCATAAACATTACAATAACCATTTACAAAAGATAATGTACATATATCCATAAGCATAAGTGTAAATACATCACAAGATACAAATAATAATAAATCTCATAAATAATGAATGGTTACAATGGTTCACTTATAATACATCATCTTTTAATACATTACATGTCCACAACATATGAGATACAATAAAACCTCCCATACATGTGGGATAAATACATAATACAATGAATGTCTGAAATACAAGAAGAATATCTGGTACAAGTTCCATCTGAAATATACTATGAAGAATGAAAGTTGATGGGGAACCCAATAGGTGTGGAGCACATTCCACCTAACCATGTGGGTTTTAGAAAAAACCACCCCCATGCTCATAGGTGAAAAGGAAGTGACTACGACTAAGAATTCCACAGGACTAACTCCAATAAGAAAATCGTAGTAACAATAACTCTAATAGCAACCACAAAAGAGTGCATAGATCATAAATGACAACAACAAAGATCCAATCATAATATACACAAAGCCATAAAACACATCATAAATAAACTGAAGGTAACAACCATTAGCCACTTTCCAAGTAAATCTAAAACAACAACCATAACATACTCCCAGAGGAAACCAAGAAAACAATCATAAGGGAAACTAGTGGAGAGTGCCATCACATAGCCAACATGGGTTATCCTAGACCTTCCTCCAACATGAGGCTCTGACCCCCATCTATGGTTATCTTGGCCCTTCCTCCTACTTGAGGTGCCAACTCCATATGGTGTCTCATGTAGAGCCGGTAGGCTCTCCTGAGGATGAGGTAATGACTTTTCCAACCACGACCTTCTCAGTATCTCATTAGTCTGTGATAGCCCTAATGGATAAATGAGGTATCCAATATTATATTTTTATGTTGTTACTAGCCATCCTCCTAAGTTCTATTATTAGGTTTTCACTTGTTAATCTAACTCTTACATGGGTTATCCTGAGCCCTTCCTCCTACTTGAGGCACTGACCCCCATGAAGAGCAACTTTCCTTGGAGACCCCAAAACAATAATCAAAAGCAAGGGTTGTACCATAAAGAACAAAGCATTAAATCTCAACAAATGACATGCAAGGGATTACCCATCTTGATAAAACACATAATCAGAGTCTCAACAAAATCATGTACATCCCTTTCAAAATTAAGATACAAAATAACTTTCTACATCAAGAGTACTTGAAAAGAGAACATCCATTAGCAATTAAATCAAGCCTCTAGAATCTGAAGGTACATGACATCCCTAAATGGGTTCCTAAACCAAACTAGGTTCCCACACTGAAAAAGTCAAAATGATAACATAACAATAAGGAAAAATAACCAACTCAATCTAACAAGATTCTAGAATGCAAGTAACATAACAATATCCACAATTTGATTTATTTCACTCGCAATTATCCAATAAGATTTATTTCCCAATTCAATAAAATAATTTTGAAGATAACATTTGATAATAATCCTGCTATGAATACAATTTGACTATTTCCATCAATAAAATTACAGTCATATTCATAATATATAATTATAAGGGAAATAAATATTTCTTTATAAATAAACATGTCTATATAAATATGTTTTATTTTTATATATATGTAATTTTTTTTTTTTTTTAACTAATTATTCTGACCTCATCAATTATTTTTCATGTAGAAAATATTCCAAACAAAAGAAACATATAATAATATGAATATAAATAGATATATATTTATATATATATTAACATATATTAATATACATACATACATATATATTTATATATATAATATATGTATATATATAAAAAATAAAATTAAAAGGAACTCTTATTGTATGCAAACAGCGCACACTAGTCCCTATGACAGTTGTACACAATAGTTCATAGGACTGTTGCACACAACAGTCCATATGAACTACTGTGGGAAGCCTAGTCCAGCCAACTAGGAAGAGGGGGAGGGTAAGGCTAGCATTGTCCCTTCCCTTTAGCCCAAAATAATAATAATTTTTTTTTTTGTTTTAACAAATGTCGATACAAATAAATTTGACCCAAATCCCTCAAATACAGTCAGCCCAAACACAATTTCGAAATGAATAAATTATATATATATATATATTTATATATATACACTATATATATATATATATATGTCAAACAATAAATATTATTTTCAGTAGTATATTTACAGTACATATATATTCATTAAAAAAAAATAACATTTATTTTAGAGGGGAAATAATTTTTCCATAACAAATCATAGAAATATTGGAAATTTTTAAAAAACCAAGTAAATTTATTTCATTGGTTGCTACCCAAAAGATTTCTAAAACCCCATAAGATTTCTTTTCTTTTACAGAATAACTTTATTTATTTTTACTGATTCAAAGAAATCAAAAGGAAAGAATGAAAACTGGAGCCCTATGTTTACTGAAGAATTGATGAAGCTTTTCTTGATTCCAAATAACCTTTCGAAGAGCTCCCCTTTCTTCCTTCAAAACTTCTCCTCCAGATTTCCTTGATAAATTCTCTAATCTAAAATTTTAATCCAGAAAAGCCTCTCTTCTAGAACAATGAAAAATAAATAAATTCTACAAAGAAAACAAGAGAGGATCCAATTTTTCTAGAACTCCTATATTTTTTGAAGCTTATGTCAATTTTCCCATGAATGAAAACCTCACAATTTTTCTGTTAAATAAAATGATATCTTCTTTTTTGAAAACTCTATAACTCAGAATTAAAAGAAGTTTTCTATTTCATCACTTACTTTTCAGCCAAAATCTCAACATTCATTGATCCTTTTCTTCTTTTCTTTCTTTTCTTGATTTTTTTCTATTTAACAACACTTTTTGTTTTTTAATTTTGATTTTTCAAATTATACTTGCAATTAACACAATTTCACTCATTTAATTGTTTTATTTCATTAATTATCCTCAACATGCTATTTTAATTATTTAATCTAAACAACAATTTTAAATAATTTAATTTACACCTTTCAATAATTACATGGTTTTTTAATATAAGAATATTATAATTTAATGTAAACTCTTCCAATACTATTATTAACATTTATTAAAATAATTTAATTATTTAAATGACATCATACTACACACCAAAGTAAAAGAAATATCAAAAGTACACTCACACAAAACCACTATAATAAAATGCAAAAATGACAAGGGTCAAAGACGCACAATACCACTAAACATAAAACGGGTTGAAATACTTGGGACGAGGTGACTTCCTTGTCATATTTGTTTCAACTTCATTCCCATTGGGTTAATTTGATGCTCGCCCTGTCCTACCAAAGCAGGTGGAATCGAGACTCTATTCCTAGAATTCCTGCATACAAACAAGGTGTATACAACATGTATATATATAATCAAATACATCACATCATGAGAAGGAATCACAACGTATTAGGGAACTCGTAAATGAGTGGTGCTATATTGTCCACTCACCAAAGCTATAATTACAATTACAACATCAAGTATAAAATAACATTGCTAAACTAATTGATCACGTCATATCATCATAAAATGATTACTAATCCACTACACCACAATATACTACTGAAATCAAATTAAACATTTCCAAACCAAAATGTCATATCATAATATCCATTTCATCAAATAAAGTAGCATAGTCATCAAGTAGTTTAAACTATCCAATCCACCAATCCAACCAATAAAAAGTAACTATCAAAGTTTGAAAGTATCAAGCAAAACCATAGAAAGATAACAAGTCTAACAATAACATGAGGGGTATTACATCCTCCCCCCCATGAATTCGGCTTACTCCTAGAAGCCAGTAAATAGGTAAAGATATGATTCCCTGATATGGGAGGCATCCTCCCATGTTGCTAAAGTCTCATCATTGAGGTCCCACTGGACTCGCACCCGCTCAATATCCTACCTCTGAGGGTCTCCTGTGTTGTAGCACAACCATAGGCTCAAGAGCTAGCTACCCATCCTCGACCTATAGAGCATTCCAATCAAGTATGTGAGTAACATTAGGAAAATATGGTCTAAGGACTAAAAAATGAAAAACATCGTGAATCCGCAATAGACTCGGTGGCAAGGCTAGGTGGTAGGCAATAGGACCAATTCTTTCTTAAACCTCAAATGGCCCAAAAAAGTGGGGTACAAGCTTAGAACCCTTTCCATAATGAATAGGGATCTTCTGTGGATGAACAGGAAGGAACACCCAATCACCAACTGTAAACTGTCGATCATCTCTATGTGCATCAACATACTTCTTCTGCCTATCTTGAGTTGCTACCAAATTCTCTCAGATGCGAGCTACCTGTTGCTCCATATCACGAAGCATTTCAGGTCCAAGGAGAACCTTGTCCTCTAATTGATCCTAGCTCAAAGGGGTATGACAAGGATGACCATACAAAGCTTGAAATGGAGCCATGACAATCGAACTATGATAAACATTGTTATAGGAAAACTCGACCAAGTGTAGATAATCTTTCCAATGTGATTATTGGTCCATGACATACATGAAGAGCATATCCTCAAGCACCTAATTGACTCTCTCACTCTACCCATCTGTCTTAGGATGGTAGGCATAACTAAATTTCAATTGAGTCCCTAAGGACCACTGCAAAGATGTCCATAGCACAAATGCGAATATTGGATCTCTATCAGAAATGATTCTTCATGGTATCCCATGCAATCAAACAATGTATTATATGAACACCCTTTCCACCACAGAAGTATTATAGGAAGATCAGATATGAGAGAAATGGGTTACCTTGGCCAACCTATCAACAGTGACCATGATAGGATCGTGTCGCTTGGAAGACATAGGCAAGCCAAAAATGAAATCCATAGAGATAATGTCCCACTTCCATTCGAGAAAAATATGAGGCTGCAAAAAACCTACAATATGATGATGCTTAGCCTTAACCCTCTAATATTCGAGACATCTAGCCACAAAATCAGTGATATCACACTTCAATCCTACCCAAAAATATAGTGAGCGTAGATCTACATACATTTTCTTAACTCCAAGATGTGCCGAATAAGGAGCCCAATGGGTTTCAGTCAAGATTAGGGTGTGAAGACCCTCTATAGTAGGTACATACATTTAGCCTACATAGTTCAAGACACCATCAGAATCCAATGAGTATCTAGCAAATTTTCCTTCTAGAGTTCTACCCGACTCGATTTCATATTTCACCTCTTGATACCAATTGTTTGAGGAGAGAGTGGTGAGGATTTGACTCCTCAAATGAACCTTGAGAGATACAATAGAAATCTCATGCCTGCGTTGACTTAACACATCTACCACCACATTCTCTTTGCCTTGAATATAATTTACTTCAAAATTATATTCGCACAAAAATTCCACCAACCTTCTTTATCTTGCATTCAGGTTCGGTTGTGTGAAGATGTATTGTAGACTACGATGATCTGTATGCAACTTGAACTGATGCCCTAATAGAAAGTACCTCCATCTTACTAAGGCATGTACAACTACGGCCAACTCAAGGTCATGTGTGGGATAGCTTAGTTCATTATCCTTAAGTTTCTATGATTTATATGCAATCACTCACCCTTCTTGCATCAAAATAGCCCCTAAGCCTTCCAAAGAAGCATCTGTACAAACAACAAAGTCTCTTTTCAGATCTAGTATAGCTAAGTTTGGTGCACTAGTTAGCTTTTACTTAAGAGTTTTTAATGCTAACTGACATTGATTGGACCAAAGAAATTTCTTTCCCTTCCTCTAGAGAGAGGTGATAGGATGTGCAATCCTTGAAAAGCCTTGGATGAACCACCAATAATAGCCTACAAGTCCCATGAAATTGCAAATTTCTGAGACATTTGTGGGTGTGGGCCAATCCACAAGGGCTTGAATCTTTGTAGGATCAACTAAAGTTCCCTCGGCTGAAATCACATGGCCCAAATATTGAACTTTAGTCTTATAAAATTCACACTTTGCCAAGTTGGAAAACTAATGATTGTCCCTCAAGTATTGTAGCACTTGTTTTAGATGTTCCTCATGTTCTTCCATAGACCTAGAATAAATAAGAATTTCATCAAGAAACACAAGGATGAATCTATCCAAATATGTTCAAAACACCCCATTCATCAAGCTCATGAAGACTAAAGGTGCATTTGTTAACCCAAACAACATCATAGTGAACTCATATTGTTTGTATTGAGTGCAAAATGTTATTTTATGAATATCTGCATTTGCAATCCGCAACTGATGATATCCCGATTTGAGATCAATCTTAGAAAATGCCTTCACCCCTTTTATCTAATCAATAAGATAGTCAATTTTGGGCATGGGATATCAGTTCTTCACTGTTATTTTGTTCAACTACCTGTAATCAATACACAAGTGGGAAGAACCATCCTTTAGGAATATCAAAGGTGCTCCCAAAGGGGAAACACTTGGGCAGATAAACCCCTTAGCCAACAACTCATCCAACTGTAGATGGAGTTCTTGAAGTTCCTGTGTTGTCATCTGATATGGGGGTATGTGTAGGATCATGATAAGCCAAAAAGTGGCAATATTATGGGTATTTGTAGGTTATGTGGTTGACAACTTTTTTTTACCCAAAATTAATGAACCGAAAATGGTTTTTAGAGGAGATTCTCAGCTTTCCACCAATATAAATTATGCTTTAATTTGAAATTAATAAATAATTATTATTCATTTTCTATTAGAATTACGACTAAAGTCTTGATCAATAGGCTGATTGAAAAACATCTCTAACTTTCAAACGGTATCACATTTTGTCGTATCCAAAATAGGCATCACATTCTATGCTTCACATACTATAGGATTAAAAAAAGAAAAATTAAATTTCATGAAGTTTTGACCAAGTTAAGGTGGTCAGACATACGAGTATTTATATTTTTTTAAAGTCACTACTGAATTTGACACAATTTTCCAACGTCCATTCGTCGGTCATTCGACAAATATTTGTCAAACTAGTGACGAAATGGCAAAAAAATTTCTATTGTTTTTTCGTCACAAGTACGATGACGAGTTGAACATCAAAATAATGGTGAAGAATCATCGGTCCTCGGCATTGTGAAATGGCTTGGATGTTCATTGGAATAGTGACGAACACTTTGTGTAACCACCAAAAAATTACAAGAGGAGTTTGTCGCCAGTTCGATGAAATGGGCAAGGAGTAGCTTCAAAACAATAGTAGAAATTCGTTGCCATTTCGATGAAATGGGCAAGGAGTAGCTTCAAAAGTGTGACGAAATGGGAAAGTAGTAGCATCGAAACAACACCAATAGTTCATCAAATTTACGATGAAAATAGCAAGGAGTACGGTCAGAAGAATGCCAAAACTTCATCGCAATGGCGGCAAAATGGGCAATGAGTTA
The DNA here is from genome assembly GCA_007258455.2 of Sequoia sempervirens. Classification (NCBI taxonomy): domain Eukaryota; kingdom Viridiplantae; phylum Streptophyta; class Pinopsida; order Cupressales; family Cupressaceae; genus Sequoia; species Sequoia sempervirens. The sequence continues at coordinate 787,772,757 of VDFB02271358.1, forward strand.
CGACAAACCCTTTGTCGTAGCTATAGAAACTTTGTTGAACCTTTATATTGATTCGTCGATGTTTTTTGTTGAAATTTCAATGAAGAATCATTTTTTTTTTAAATATTCATGGAAATGTACCATTGCGGAGACTGACAACTGATCATACATACAAACTTCATATTGGTTTGATGCATCAAACAATGCATTTCTTATATTGAAAAGTGCATTACCTTATTGAGCTTTTCTTTGTTTCAAGAATAGTTTAATATTCTCTACTTAATAGGACCAACCACATGACAGTGGAAGCTCATTTTCCCCCCCTCCTCTCATCACTCTCAATTCCCGATACCCAATCATATAACATTAATCATTCATTCATCCATTAATAACATATAACATTCATTCATCCATTAATAACATTTAACATTAATTCATTAACATATAACATTCATTAATTAACATATTAACATTCATTCATTAACATATAATATTCATTCTTTCAGTTTTTACATATTATCAAAAATATGGTTTTCATGATATGATTACAATCACTTTTTTTTTGGTTTCTTTTTAAGAGCTACATAAAGCTGAAGTGGAGTATCATTTTCTAAATCAATATCTGTCCCCCCTTTAGTTGTTTTGCCCTTTTCTCATGATGTGGATGCCACTGCAAGGGGGGATCTATTGCAATAAGAAAAAAATGTTAAACTAATATTTTTTATTATTATTGTTACAAGTATTTCATTAATTAAAAGAACATTAGAGTGGTTCTCTTTACCCGATGGGTCCACATCATGTTTCTAAACTTTTTTTATAGACTCATGCTCAACATGTTGAACACCCTCTAAATCTTGATCTACAGTTGAAACATGAAAGGTTACATTAATTAATACACCAATTGAAATTAAATATGTTTAAGAGAACATGAGGGTGGTCCTCTTTACCTGATGGGGCCACATCATGTTCTTGATCTTCTCTAGCCTGATCATGCTCAACACGTTGATCATGCTCTACATGCTCTAAAGTTGAAACACGAAAGGTTACATTAATTAATACACCAATTGCAATTAAATATGTTTAAAATAATTTTAGAGTGGTCCTTTTTACCTAATGGGGCTACATCATATTCCTGATCTTCTCTAGCCTGATCATGCTCAACATGTTGATCATGCTCTACATGCACTAAAGTACCTATATGCACACCATGACCATCTGCACGTTTTGCTCCACCCTCATCAGGCTGCATTCAAATGTCATGTGCAGTATTATCATTGCTTGAATGTTTAGAACAAATAGGCATGCAATTACTTTATGGTGGAAACTAATATTGAATAGATTGCACAAGTATTCAATTTTAAATAAAATTTACTAAGTTTATTTACTTGCATGTCAGATGTAATGGAAGATTGTGTTTTCCCAGTCAAGACTCTTAGGCGTTCAGCCACGACTCCATAGCCTTGGTGGAAGGAAATCTTTAGGTCCTCTTCTATGGGAAATCTATTGAATTCAAAGCCCTACATTTTTGTAGAAGATCATGAATTTTTCTTCTATGGTGTGATAAAACCAAAATTATTTTCAATTTATTATAATTTGGATGCAATATTTCATTTATTGATACTTACAATTCATGCGGCTAATTTCATATAACCACCAGAGCCAAGTTTGTATTGCCCATGCTTTTCTAGTCTTGCCTTTGTTTCCTTCGATGTATTGGGAAACCTATGAAAAGTTTGAAATACATTAGATTATGTAAAAAGAAAGAGTAATCAATATATAATTACATTGTTGATAGTATCACACATATCATACTACTTTTTTTAAAAAATTGAATGGTATTTCCATAGCATATAGACATTGAGAGCAAATAAAATACAAAGTTCAATCCATGAATTATAGAAAATAGATTTTTGTTGGTTATATTCATATGGCTGATTACATTGCACAAAACATACTACAATAGCATAAATATCATATGGTGACAGTTTTCTATGCTACCACATTTTTCATACATGTCTACCAAAGAATTTTATCAAACAGTTCACTGCCTTGCTGCTATGGCTAAAAGCCTAAAATAGATGCTTTCAAACAAGCTATGGATGCTTGGAAAAAATCTATAAAAGAATAATAGTAAGTAATAGCATAGACAAGGCCATGAACTATTTCAAAAAATGCCTCAAAGAAATTTGGTCTCATGGTGATGGAATTCCATGACAATCCATAGCAATTTGATTGTCATGGCATTCGTTATGGCATTCCATCACCATGAGACCATATTTTTTGAAGCATTTTTTCAAATAGTTCACTACCTTTTCTATGCTACCACATTTTTCATACATGTCTACCAAAGCATTTTATCAAACAGTTCAACACCTTCATGCTATGGCTAAAAAGTAAAAACCTAAAATATGTGCTTTCAAACAAGCTATGGATGCTTGGAAAAAATCTACCAAAGCATAATAGTAATCAATAACATAGACAAGGTAGTGAATTGTTTGAAAAAATGCCTAAAAGAAATGCACACGGTGATGGAATGCCATGACAATCCATAGCGTTTGCTTGTCATGGCATTTGTCATGGCATTCCATCACCATGAGACTACATTTCTTTGAGACATTTTTTCAAGTTCACTACCTTGTCTATGATAATGCATTTTTCATACATGTCTACCAAAGCATTTTATCAAACAGTTCATTGCCTTGCTGCTATGGCTAAAATCCTAAAACAGGTGCTTTCAAACAAGTTATGGATGCTTAGAAAAAATCTATCAAAGCATAATAGTAAGCAACAAGCCATGGTCTCATGGTTTTTTTTGCGTGAAAATCAGCTCAATTTTATTCACATTTTTGTGCATATTTTAAACACGTTTTTATGGTGATTTTGCAGTTTAAAACAAAAAAAAAATCATTGACCAAAAACTTAATGATTTTTTTCAAAAAATCAGGGAAAAAACGTCTAGCCTGTAGTTTTTTAAAAAATTGCGATTAATCGCGATTTTTTGTAGATTTTTGCTTCTATATCACATACCTTCCTTGGCCCGATGGTGTCTTTCCTTTTTTTCTTTTTAGCCTTCTCCTTTCCATTAGACACCAAGTCCTTCCACTCCCTCTCCAGAATCATGGGGGGATGCTCGTACTTATTGTTCTTCTCTAAATGTGACCTATATTGGTTCCTTGCATACTTTAGATATGTACCAGCTTTCTTAAGGACCTTGGTTCAGTTGAATTTTTTATCACCAAACAACACAACTAAATGGTTAATGAGCTCATCTTTTAAATATTCATTTTGGGAAATCCACTATGTACGTATGGTGGGCCCAAAGAGCTCCAATGTAATATCACTTAGATTTTTATAAAAAAACATCATTTCCTGCAAAATGATCATGGGATCAATAGTCTAAAAAGAGCGATCAATAAGTAAATTTCAATTAGATTAAATAGAATAATAATTAAAAAAATTTAAAGTACTTGGGACCTTCTCTATCTTTATGGGAATGATATCCTCAGTCACCACAAGTGTGACCGGCAATGCTCCCGCACTAGTAATATGGGAAGATCCAGGAAATGCTACTAAAACATCACCAGTACTAGTGGTCTCTGCATCCCCTGGTACATGTCCTGATGCATGTTGTGGTATGTGTTCGCTGCAAGAGGGTGCATTAATGGATGCCTACATGGTATGTGTTTCCAACATTTCAAACAACAATATAGGCATGGATGATGGGGTCAGATAATTAAAAGAGTACAAAATATAAAACCATGAATGAACTTATGTTATAATTAAAGACCTCATGACATAAAAGAGTACAAAATATAAAACCATGAATGAACTTATGTTATAATTAAAGACCTCATGACAACTTACTTGCAAGTTTTGTAATCTCTTTGTCAATACTTTAACCCTCTCTCTTATCTCATATGTTTGAGGCATTTTGAACATCAACTTAGTCATTTCTTCATTTCATTTTTTCATAGGCTTCTTTATCGTATCAAGAGGGTTTGTTGAATAAGCGATGTCATCATCACAAAATATTGACTGCACCTCACTATGGATGCTCTCCTCTACTAGTGGTGCCTTTCCCCAATCAGTTGACTGCAACAAGAATATCAAAAACATTATTAAAATTAACCCAAAAAACTTATGAAAAAAACATAATAATAAAAAATTTTACTCGTATCTAATTTGTACAATTACAATGAGGTAAACCTATTGGGTAGAAGTGCTTGAAGATATATCATGATCTGTGCTCTCGGTCAGATCCTTCTCCGTATGATCAATGTCCCCTTGTGACAAAAATTAAATATAAAAAAACATTACCAAAATGAAACAAATAGACTTATGAAAAAAGAAGAAGTAATAAAATGGTATATTCGAGCCATTAATTAGAGGTTGGGTAAAATGGTACATAGTATGTACCACCCCCATAGTAAGTCTGTTTGTAACTAAGTGATTCAAATTGTAATCGATTAGCAACTCTTCCCCTATAGTTATTGATTTTATCATACATACAAATACACGGTTTCCCTCGCGTGCCTCGAATATGCAATTGGGTTGCTTATTTGTTGACCCAAGTCATGTACTATTTATAAACCTTGTAATATTCCTTGATGCTTTTGGCCTTTTGTCAATGTACATAGCCACTCCTTTAGTTTGATCCTTATCTTTTAGTTGTATATAATTTGCTGATAGTGCATACCTATGCATACTTTCTGTATATCAAACCAGTTGCATCCAATCTTTGTAACTATAATAGGGTCCAACAAACTCCATCAATTTAGTAACTTTTTCACAACAGACCTTTATGCTATCCATGCAAAATAGGCCCAAACCATGTAATGATGATGGTGCTATGCGATATATCCTCTCGTTGACAAAAAAAATAGTGTTTATTGGAGGAAGTTCCTTGGGTACCCATTCTTTCCGTAGATGTTTGTACCTCAAGGGAACCTCGACATCACTTATGCTCTCATCATCATAAGAACATGACCCCCCTTCAAGAAGAAAATATTCCATGTGTTTATAGAATTTTCTTCTAATCTTTTGACCTCCAGTTGATCTCCCTCTTTTAGACATACTACATGTCTTGCTTTCCTCTTCTCTTCTTGAATTTCCCTCACTCGAGGAAAACAGATCTGACAAATACATTTTTGGTGGTACCTGCACTCATAAGGATGTTGGATGAATTTATTTCATGGTGATGTGATCCCAAGGTGACATTATGATTAATCTATCATTTCATCACTAGAATTTCACAAGTTATAAGGTAATCAAGTCTTGATAGATTGTAAGCTATTGTTACTACCGTGCAAATGTTTCCATCACAAATCAAATCTACTTAACGTTTTAACTCCAAAAATTTGTAACAAGTGTTAAATGTGACTATGGTCCACCAATTACACGACCAAGGCCTCAAATGTATTCTCTAATTGTAATCAAAGGACTTTTTCTCTTCATTCAATTAAATAAACTTAAAGGGAAACACCACCAAGTGGTTTATTAGACACCTAAATGACTAAAACTAGTAGTAAATTTACATTTAATTTCCATATGTCTAAGTGGTTAATGGGGAGGGACTGCGTACTAGGCCTAGTTAAGTCATCATAAGTTTACGCTTTGGCAATAATTTTTTTTTAAGTCATATTAAATCTTCCTATGTATAATTGCTAGGAGATTTTTGGTATGTTTTAAGGTAGGATGATTGATGAAAGAGCCCAAAGACTAGCCTTTCTCCATGGTATCCAAGTACACAACAGCGGTCTTCTCTTATATGGTTGGACATGATTTAAAGAACTTAGCTAGGAATAATTCATTTAATCTAGAGTTTTCTCATAATGCCATCATTGGAAAAGTATGATCAAATTCTTCTATTATGAAGAATTGGTCTATTTGCCTCTAGTAATCACTATAAATGTTTGTAAGGATAAAATGACTAATTTCATTAGGTAGGAGAGAATCAACTTTGAGTTCTTCAAAGATTATATTCCTCTATTCATAATTTTTAAGGATTGTGTGTGGAGGAGGTTATCACTACAAAGAAGGGAGGAGACCTTTCCTTGTATTCTTTTATAATTATCATTATTCTTATTTATTTTACACCTACATTTACAAATACACATATAGATGCATTTACTGTTTTCATTTATTTCTCATGTAGTTCAATAGTTTGATCGATTTCATATTATATGTGTTGAAGACTTTATAATTTCAATTACATTAATTTATGGATATGTTGTATCCATAATGCTACAAAACCATATGCTCTTTGCATTTACACTTGAATTTAGAAATACACATAAAACCCTAAAAAACACTAAAAAATAGGGTAACTCAGATTATGATTTGTTGGTGAGCTGTATGAACAAAATCATTATTACCAACTCATTCTTGGAGTCTTTTGAAAGAGAAGCAAATTAGGTGGCAGTTAATTACAAACCTTATAGTGTCAAGGTGAATGTGGTGATCAATTTTGTAGTGCCCTCCATTTGCGTTGTCTTTGTAATACATTTCAACTCGTGGTGAGATCAGGTATTGTTGGACTTTGGGTGGATTTGATTTATTCTGGTCGATAAATGTTCTTGATCAAATTACGACATTTAAATAGGATTATAAAGTTAAAAGGTATAGTGGTTAATTAAAAGAAAATAAATAATTAAATAAATTAGTTTTATAAAATATTAAGTAAAGAATTATTAATAAATAAATTAATTAATTGTTCTTTTAATGATTTTTGATAATAATTAATAATTTACTTGTTGCTCTAGGGTAATTATCCCAATGACGTAAAAGGGTAAATATTATTGCCAATAGTTTTTAATTGATTAGCATGAGTTGAAATAAAAGTTATGATAATTCTGTGTTTGGCAAATAAAATATTATTAATGGTTAAAATGAATTAAATAAATCAAACTTGAATATTATAATTAAATAAATAAATAAATGATTGTGGAAGTAATTTAAAAAAAAAAAAAACAAAAGAAATTACTAAAACGGGAGAAACTTGTGGAAGTTATTTCGGAGAATGAAATTAGTTATTTTTCAAATCTTTTTACGGGAGGAGGAATGAGGTAGAGGGGATATTTTTCTTTTTTGGGAACTGGGGGAACTAAAAGGGGGGCTCGAGAAAAGGGCTTTATGGAAGTACGGTAAAAGAAGAACGGTGGAGAAGGGAAGAAAACAAGAGAGGAAAGGAAAACAAGAAGAAGAGCATCTACAGGAAACGATTAAATCCAGGTGTTTCAATCCTTTTTCCATTGTATTTAGATTTCAAATGTAGGAGTAAATTTATTGTATTGTGGAAAAGTGAGATGATCATGTGTTGAAGTTCAATTGATTTTACATACTGTTTGAGGAGAACGAAATCGTGCTTGTTCATGTGACTGCAACTCCCCTTTTCTTTTAAATTTAATTGTTGGTTTTATACAGAAGGATATTATATATATTTATAATTATACTGTATTGTATATTTATAACTTTATATTATTTTTTGAAGAAACATTATGTAATCTTTCCATTAGTAGGGGGAACCAGAGACCGTTGTTTCTTTTATTTTTAATTATTTTCAGTTGGAAAATTGTTCTATTCCTGGGGATCGCTTAGAAACCTTAGGAAAGGGCGTTGTGGAGACAACACCCATACCACAGACCTCGGCCAGTGGGATGGGCGCTGCCATCCACAGGTAGTGTCTTCCCCATGAAGGCCGCTGCCTCTGTACCAGCCGTTCCTGCAAGAAAATCATCAGGGAGTTGTGTGAAGGTAGGGTCTTCCTTGGTGTTTTATAGAACATACCAATCACCTTTTCCATGCATGATAAGTTTGAGCATCTCTTGCTTACAAGAGGCAAGTGCCATTCTTACTTTGTGTACATGTTCATCCGGTTACAGCCACGCATTGGAGCATAATAGGAAGTTTAAAGGATTAAATCTTTTGGCAATCTATCACAGTTGCAGCTTTTGAAAATAAGATATTGTCATCAAATAAAGAATTTCCATCGATCGTGGTGAAGTTTAACTTTCAACTTCAAACTTGAGCGTGTCTCTGGAAACTCACCAGCAACAGAAATGTTGTACATTAATTCTCCGCCTCTTAAGTTATGTGTTTGCACCTCACCTTTCTCCTTCTCTTCCACCTTGTGGATAAAATGAGAGATTTGTCAATAATGCGAGTAGATGGCAATATTTCCAAATTCCAATATTTACTTTCCAATATAATTGGCAAACTGGTCTCAGCCGCAACTTCTATATTTGTAAAAATCTAAGTAATCTCTCTGGTTTCATTTTCAACCTGTCTCCTTCCCCTTAGTCCTGAGGAAAAACATTTGGGATTTGATAATAATTCAACTAGATGGCGATATTTCCAAATTCCAAAATTCACTTTCTAATATAAATGGCTTCTCACATTTTTGCAACCGTAACCATCTCAAACTTGGAGGAAGCTTGGTTCGTGTGTCTTCTCTGATGTCGTCCATGAGCAGATTGTTCAAGTGAAGAAATTGAGGACCAATGAGCAGATTATTTAATTCTCTTGGTCTGCGCAATGTTTCAAGCCCTTGCCAGTTACCTCCATTCAGTCGAAGCTGAGAGAAATTGATATTATTGGATACAGTGCTTAGATGAACTCCTTCACATAGTCTGGTAATCTAAATTTATAAAATCTCCCTAAAACCATTGGCAGAATCAGCACAGCTGCAACGTTAGACTTGCAAAAGTGTAGTAAATTAAATAGTCTCTCTAGTTTCTTTGGTAACCTGTCACAGTAGCGCACATTCTGTTATGCGAGCCTAATATTCAGATTGTTTCATTTCTCATCATCAATATTCTTCTCTGAAACATCGAATCTGTAAATTGATGGAAATGGTTCACATCTCTCAAAACAATTTCTCTCGCAACAAACTTAGAAAGGGGTATAGCGGCGGTTTACATTTGATAGCCTTTTGGTATCCCATACTTGGATGTTCAATTCATTGGCTGGCTATTCTTTCTATTTATATTCAAATCTTTCCTTGATCATTTCGCTGCCTTACCATTATATTAGGGGTTGCTTTATGGACACGACTGTACATGTTGAAAATTTGATTTGAAGGTTACCATTATCTCCATGGTAATCAACCATTTGTGTCTAGGTTTGTCTATGCATACCCTATATTGGGAGTATTTGTTTGTTTATGATTTTTAATGGTAGCATACCTTCATGTTGCGTTCGATTGGAAAGTTGCCTATAGAATTCGATGCCTTCATTGTCCCTAGAGATGCCTTTATCATGCCTTTTTGCTTGGAATCTGGTGTTGATTGAACTTTACGTTGAGGACAAAATACCATTAAAATAAATCTTCAAAGATATCCTCCAAAGGCTTTTAGGCGTGATCTTAGTTGGCTTAGGTAAGGAATCTTCTAATTGCTTGTTTATAATTTAGAAAACTGTTATTACTTTCCTTTCCAAAACAAAAGAAAAATTCAGCATAATAGGAACTTTCTTTTAGGGGCAACGTATATTCCCCATGAAAAGGCATTCTATTACTTAAAATGACCCTTTAATTAGCATACACCTTATGATTAAGAGAGGAGAATATATTCCTATAAGATAGATTAGGGTATAGAGATTCCAATATTAGGGATTCTCAGAAAATATCTATTCTCTTTTTACATTCCCTCTTTAAAAGAATTAAAATATATAAAAGTGGTTTCAAAATGTTTTTATGTGTTTAAAGTTATTAGATTGATTTAATATTTTAAGGTGGTACGTTATTATTCACTTGTTTTATATAAAGGAATTAAGTAATCTTGACAAATAAGAAAGTGATAGTATTAGGAATGGAGATTGTTGTTATTTAAGAGTTTTAGGAAATTATTATTACCTCAATTAATATGGTTTATTCTTTGTTAATTCGTAGGTGAATATTGTTATTTTATAACCTTTAGAGTAGCATGGTAAGATTAGCGTGTAAGCTAAATAACTAGGAAATTGTATTAAGATTGTCTCAAATGTTATTATTTGAGGGAAATAATCTTTTCATTTAATTATGAGATTAATAGGAATATTATGAAATGTAAAAATGTGCCTTGAGATAATTACAATGTCTTTTCAAGCAAGAATAAGATAAGTTGTGAATATAATAAATCTGAAAATTTTAATTAGTTGGGTATTACGATAAAGGCTAGTGAATGATTGTAGATTTGTTAAATGTTTTGATTAATTATATTTAGTTAAACAAAGGGCTTATGTAAATGCATAAAATTAGATGATCTTTTCTAAGTCAATTCCCCTCATATTCTTTTAATAGTTGATTTGTGGGTTTTCTATAATAATAGTTCTAGAAAATACTTGTGATTGATATCATGATCAAATTGTTTGAGTGGGTTGATCTTCGGAGGGAGATTGTTGTTATAATGTGTAAATTGGAATATATTTGTTTTAATTTGTGTTGGAAGAGTATACTTGTGATTAGTGTCTTATGGCTTAAAAACATTAGATTTTATCTTCACTTCAGAATTTTATGCTATCCTTAAATGATGGAAATGATTGATCTTTAAAATAATGTTCTTTTTAGATTGTTTCAAGTTACTTCTTATTGAATGAATGGATATATTATTAGAATGTGTGGTTTTATGGATTCTTTCGATGTGACTTTTCGTGAGTTGATTTTGAGTTGGGAATTTTCTCTCAATTAATGTATGTTGCTATTCCTTGGGAACCCATATGTTTTCTTTTTGGGCTTTACCCTAAGTGGCAAATTGGTTAATGTTAACTTTGTCATGATTGATGTTTCTACTTGATGAGTCAAATTGAAAAGTTCTTTGAGTTATGGGTATTCCAAGAGGAGAAAATAGAGGTTTCCCTTGGATGTCCGATTTAGTTCGTATCAAAGTTGTTGATGTTGTTTAAGGGAATTGTTGATCTTATTTTGATGTATTCTCTCATCATATTTGAATTGAAAATAGTTCTTCAAGGTTTTGCTTTTATTATTTCATGTTTTCATGGGGAAACCCTAGTGTAACTTTATGAGAATATTCCAGAGGTTTATTTTACTATTGGTTAATGTTCCTCCTTTTATGTGCCCTTGTTGTGGCAAATGTTTTGGTTTCATGTTTTTTGAAAGGGTTGTATGGGAATCATGGAGATTTTTGATTATGTATTTATGGCAAGATGGGTAATGCCTTGCATGCTGCTCTGTTGTGATATAATGTTCTTGTTATGTTGTACAACCCTTGGATTTTGGTTTTATGTTTTGAGTGTCTAGAGAGAGAGAGTGGCTCTAAGTGGGTGGTCGGCGCACAAAGGGGCGCCAGGATAGCCCTCGTTAGAGTGAATTTAATAAGTGATAATTTAAATAATTAACTAGGGGGTGGGTAGAATCACATTAAAAAGATAATTGATGCCTCATCCGCCTTTGAGTGCTACCACAGACTAAAGGGGATTGAGAAGGCCGTGGTTGGCAAGATCGTTGCCTTGTCTTCATGAAAGGTTAACGGTTCCGCATGAGCAACCCTATGGAGCGGTTCCTTGAGATAGGTAGCCTGGATAACCATAGATGGAGGCGGTTCCTAGTGCTTGGTTGCCTGGATAATCCGTCAGTAGATGGAGGCGGTACCTTGTAGTAGGTAGCCTGGAGAATCCATGTTAAGCCATGCGATGACACTCTCCTCTAACACTCCTTCTTATGTTGTTACTTTGGAAATCCTCTAGAAGTGGGTCTTTGTCTTGAGTTGATGGATCATAGTTGTTTGAATTGATTTATGGTTTTACCCTATTTTATCTATGGTGTATTCTATGGTCTTGTATAAATCTTGTTGATAATTTGGGTTTCGACTTTGTACTCTTATGGTACTGTGATATGATGTTATTGTGTTGGTTAATTACAATTTGGAATTGTATTATGTTTGGAAGTGTTTCATGATCATCCTTTGGTTATTTGTTTGCTGGTTATTGCTTTGATTTATGTGATGAGATTTATGACTCTTGGATGTGGTTGATTATGTCATTGTAATTCCTAAGTGTTATGATACTTTTGTATGACGTTGAGTCTTGTGGTTCCATGTTTGGATGTTCTTGGTTGAGGTCTCTTTCTTGTTAGCTCCTAGCACGGGGGGTGGGTCTTCGGACTCACATGGTCGGGTGGAACGTGCTAAGCACCCCATTGGGTCCCCAGCCGAGGATCGAGAGGTGTGGATTGGTGCTGTTGCGGCAACTCCATAATTGTATTTATCTTGGAACCAGTTATGATATTGTGCATCATGTTATCTTGTCGTATGGTTTCCGTTCATGATTGGAAACACTTTTGTATCATTGTACTTCTTAAACATTGTACTGTAATGAAATGTTAAACTTGGTGTGGATATTGGCTATGGCAGTTGTTATTCAATGTGTTATGTTAATCATGCATATGTTGTATTTATGTGCAGATGGCTTTTTATCAATGAATTTTCATATGTGTGTTATATTTGTTATTGTTTACTTTAAATCTTTGGATTTTATTCTTTATTGATGTTGTATGGATCTAAGTCGTGTAATGACTCTTCGTGTACCCCAAGGGATGTATGTGTTACTGAATATATTTAAATGAAATTCATGCTATGACTTAATGTGTATTACATGTATGTTATATTTACTTTAAAAAAAAATTGTGCTATTATTATTGTGTTGTTGTCCTTTGGGGTTCGCACGTCGGAGCGTTACAAATTTTGATTGGCCAACTGATGAAGAGTACAAGGCGGTCCAATTGGTTGGTGACACGTGTGCTTTTTGGCTCGATGCTTGTTTGCTCCTCATTTTTCTATAATAAGGATTTCAAGGCCAGAAGTACGGGTTAGCAAGTTAGATATATTTGGTCGAGTCTAGATGAAGTTGCACAACAAATTCTAAAGTCTGATGGTTTTAGGGAAAATGCAATTTAGGTTTTGAGTCATTCTAAAGTAGGTTTTGAATTCATGGGGATTTGATGTTTTATTACAGTACTGGCATTTGAATTGATATGATTAATTCAAACTCATTTCTCTCCATTGTACAAGCATATATGAATTTTGAATAAAATGATCAAGGGTTGTTTCATTCATCTCACTGTTGTGGTGTGTATGATTCTTGTTTTAGGTTTAATTCAAGGAATTAATTAAAATGCTTGAATGGGATTGTAGTTGGATATGTTATGTATAAGCTTTTTTTTTTTTGTCTTATCTTATACCATTTTATGAGAATGGGGGTGCCAATGTACGAGAAGATCTTTGGAAACTAGGAATGAAAATTGAAGGTTAAAGAGAATGGGGATGCCAAACTTATAGTACTCATTGCCCCTTGGTCGTTGACTTTCCGTGAGTGCCCTCAACCTCATCCTCGGTGTTTGTATTGACCTTGTTTTCACTCCAAAATCTTCCTCGGCGCTAATATTGACCTTGTTTTCACTCCTCCAAAATCTTCGTCGGTGCTGGTATTGACCTTGTTTTAACTCCAAACTCTTCCCCGGCACTAGTATTGACCTTGTTTTCACTCCTCCAAACTCTTCCTCAACACTGGAATTGACCTTATTTTCACTACTCCAAACTCTTCCTCGGCACTGACATTGACCTTTCACTTGTCCAATTAGATGAGCTACAACCTAGTTTCATTAGCTTTTATAGTATGTTAATTAAATTCAAAATTTTCATGCCATTTAGCTAGGTTTTAATATTCTACAATATAGTTAAGTATATATTAGCTATATTTTACACAATAAATAATATAATTAGTCAACTTATTATAATTAGATATTATATTCTTTAACAAAATTATTAAATACGTATAAAATTACTATAATTAATAATTAATAATAAGTATATTTTTATATAATACAAAATATAATTAATATAATATATATTTAATATAATAGTAATATATATTAATATGAGAAAGAGAAACTAAATTTTATTGGTTGTTTCATGTTAACAATCCAAGGATGGCATGTGTCCTTGGGGAGTTATGCTCAAGGTAGCATGCCATTTGATGAAAGATATAGAGAGAGAGGGAGATAATAACAAACATACAAATAGAAAGGGAGACAAAGAGATAGAGAGGGGTAGAGAGATAAAGAGATAAGGATGAATAGATAGATATATAGGGATGGAGGGTTACGGGTTAAGGGTTTAGAATTTAGGGTTAAGGGGAGAGAGATAGAGGGAGTGAGTGAGTGAGAGAGAGACCTAAGGGAGGGAGAAGGGGTAGGAGGGAGAGACTTGAGAGAGAGAGGGTAGAGGGTTTAAGGGTAGAGGGTAGAGGGTTTATTAAGGGTTAAAGGTTTAGGGTTTAGGGTTAAGGGGAGAGAGATAGAGGGAGTGAGTGAGTGAGAGAGAGACCTAAGGGAGGGAGAGGGGGTAGGATATTCAAGATACTTGAGAGAGAGAGAGAGAAGGTTGAGGGGAAGAGTGTTGAGGATAAAGGATAGAAGGTTTAAGGGTTTAAGGTTAAGGGTTTATGGTTTAGGGTTTAGGGTTCAGGGTTAAGGGGAGAGAGATAGAGGGAGTGAGTGAGAGAGAGAGAGACCTAAGAGAGGGAGAGAGATAGAGGGAGGGATGGTTAAGGGTAGAGGTTAGATGGTTTAAGGGTTTAAGGTTAAGGGTGGAGGGATAGATATAGAGGGAGTGAGTGAGTGAGAGAGAGACCTAAGAGAGAGAGGGAGGGATATTGAAGATATTTGAGAGAGAGAGAGAGGGAGGAGTGGGAGAGAGATAGAGGGAGGGAGGGTTAAGGGTAGAGGGTAGATGGTTTAAGGGTTTAAGGTTAAGGGTGGAGGGGATAGAGATAGAGGGAGTGAGTGAGTGAGAGAGAGACCCTAGAGAGCGAGATGGGGTAGGATATTAAAGATACTTGAGAGAGAGGAGGCATTGGGAGAGAGAGAGGGGAGGGAGGGTTAGGGTAGAGGTAGATGGTTTAAGGGGGGTGGAGGGATAGAGAGGGAGGAGTGAGTGAGAGCGAGACCTAAGAGAGGGAGAGGGGGTAGGATATTGAAGATACTTCAGAGAGAGAGAGGGAGTGAGGGAGGATTAAGGGTAGAGGGTAGATGGTTTAAGGGCTTAAGTTTAAGGGTGGAGGGGATAGAGATAGAGTGAGTGAGTGAGAGACCTAAGAGAGGGAGATGGGATAGGATATTGAAGATACTTGAGAGAGAGAGAGAGGGAGGGAGTGGGAGAGAGATAGAGGGAGGGAGGGTTAAGGGTAGAGGGTAGATGGTTTAAGGGTTTAAGGTTAAGGGTGGAGGGAGAGAGATAGAGGAGTGAGTGAGTGAGAGAGAGACCTAAGAGAGGGAGAGGGGGTAGGATATTGAAGATACTTGAGAGATAGAGAGAGGGAGGGAGTGGGAGAGAGATAGAGGGAGGGAGGGTTAAGGTTAGAGGGTAGATGGTTTAAGGGTTTAAGGTTAAGGGTGGAGGTGATAGAGATAGAGGGAGTGAGTGAGTGAAAGAAAGACCTAAGAGAGGGAGAAGGGGTAGAAGGGAGAGACTTGAGAGAGAGTTCTGAGAGAGGGAGAGGGGGTAGGAGGGAGAGACTTGAGAGAGAGGGAAGGTAGAGGGTTTAAGGGTTTGGGGTTTAAGGGTTAAGGGTTAATGGTTTAGGATTTAGGGTTATGGGTAGTGGTGGAACTTCAAAGTTTTGTTCTCTATGTTCTATTTTATAAAAAAAACACATATGGGCTAATAGTTGAACACGAAAAATATTTTTGTTGTAATAAAAACAACACAATGATTTAAAATAAAACTTATATTGAAAAAAAATGGACCAATAGTTGAACACTAAAACTTTTTGAAAATCCTTCACATTTAATGGGAAAATACATGTTATTTATTACTCACCTTTTATATTTGTAATAGGAAAAACTATTAATATAAAATTATCCAATGCTTGTACTGATGGAACTTCAAATTTTGTTCCTAATGTTTCACTCATGCCCTGCCTTATGTCATTGGTCTTTCATGGTGTTGGAAAATTTCTTAGGCCTGGGGTTTTAGTTTTGGCTTCATCTTAAACCCTTGTGTTTACCTAATTCCTTGGTCAAGATCTATTTTTCCATTACCTTTTTTGAAGGTTTTAAAAACATCTTATGCCACATCATTTGGTCTAGGCTTGGTCCCTTTGGTCTTAATATTTTATTTCCTCTATAGGTTTTATTTTCCTAAGTCCTGGTCGGCCCTGTGCTGAACGGTTTTAAAAAAACTTATGTCGTTGTTTTCCATCCGCCTAGTAATGTCCCCTTTCCCTTTAATGAATGTTTCATTTTTGAGAAGGATGAAATTCGCACTGTCGTCAATCAAAATTCCCTCAAGATCAATGGTTTCCCTCCATCCCGTGATCACGAATTGTAGGATGGTGATATCGTAGGTGGGTGACATGTGTCCCATCTGTGGATCAAATTTGCATGACTGTTCATCAACTGTCCTTTGATCTGAGTCGGTCCCCACCATCCTGCGATGGTGCTTTGGTTGATTGTGAAATCACGGGTGGCTACCATGTGGACTGTACAAGGTGGGGCTCGAGGAAATTTTCCATTTGTCTAGTAATGTCCCCTTTCCCTTTAATGAATGTTTTATTTTTTAGAAGGATGAAATTCGTGATGTCATCAATCAAAATGCCTTCAAGATCAACGGTTGCCTGCCATCCCATGATTGGGAATTGTAGGATGGCGATATCACGGGTGGGTGACATGTGTCCCATCTGGGGATCAAATTTACGTGACTGTTCATCAAGTGTCCTTTGATCTGAACTATTCCCCACCATCCCACAATGGTGCTTTGGTTGATTGCGAAATCATGGGCGGGTGCCATGTGGACTACACAAGGTGGGGCCCAAGGAAATTTTTGTGTGATATATTTTAAATGTTTCATTGCTTCCAAAGCAAAACATTTAAAATGAAATATTTGACAAGGCCGGGGGGAAATTCATTAAAAATGAGAAAAGGTGGAGAAATTAGGGCAACTAGTGATTTTAATGGTATATTCAAAAAAATCATATTTTGATAGTTGAATACATTCAAAATATTTGTAATGTATTTCTAATTTAAAAAATATATTGTTTAATTTTTTATATATATATTTTTATTTATTTTTAAATATATTATACATACAAAATTACATAATCAATAATAGATAATAGATTTTGGTGAGTATATCTAGCTATGTTAATATATGCTTCAAAAACTAATTTTAATTAAAAAACTTACTAATGTCATTAAAAGGTAAGTTTATAATTATAAAATTTTAACATTAGAATTATTTAACATTTGAAATATAAAATTTAAATATTATATTATAATAGTTTATTATTTAAACTTATATAGTAGTTTGGATAATAGAAACAATTTTGATTGATTTAATATTTTCTAAGTTCATTATTGAATTTAAGTCTTATAAATATAATTATATATCTTTAATCAATATTATAATTTAAAAATAATAATGAATATTAAACATCTTAGATTTTAGTATAACTTAAATATTAAAAAATTTAATGTATAAGTTTATAAAATATAATATATATTTTTTTAAATAAATATTTAAAGATTATTAAATATGTATATTTAAAGATCCATAGAATTATCTTTTTAACTATGACATTAATATGATTAATTTCATTTATAATTTTATCTTATCTTTTTAACAATTTTTTGGTATCCTAGATAATTTGTTTTCTATAAGTATCATGTTGTATACTCTTTATATGGAAGGTAGTGTTTTTTCATGGAGCTTAATAATTTTTAATAATTTTTAGTCATTTTAAAGACTTTTTTTTTTTTTATAAAGATAGGTATATTTACACTTTTGATGGCTTATGTACAATTATGCATATTCTTTTATGTATTATATTTTTTGCAATATCGATCATGTTATTCTTGATTAATCACATTATTTGTTTGTTATTTTTATTTGTTTTGTTGAAAAATATTTTATCTTTACTTTACATCTATGATAATTTCAAAATTATCAAATTTAAAAATTATAAATAAAAAACTTATTTTTATTAATCTCTTGAAGTATGTAGGTCCTAATCTTGTGTAGATTAATAACTATCTAAATAGCTATTTATTTCCTTTATTTCTATAAATGTGTCTCATGTCTCTATTAAAATTTATGAGATGTGTATGTAATTATTAGCGCAACACTCTTAGAGATTAGAATTTATTTTCACATTTATCTTTCTTATTGTTCCTATTAGTGGCTAATTAAATCTTCATTGAAAGCCTACAAAGAGCTTGGGTCCTTCAATCTCAAAACTTGTCTAATTTCTTGATGAGAATCATTCACATTGATTCCCAATATTGTGCTCCTTGCATGATACATTTATAAAATGAACTTGGTAATTTAGTATGTGGTTGAAATATTAGAGTAACAACAAATGGTTCTTTTCATTTTTGGCACATGATTGGCCATTTTTACTATGTTAAATTTTTATTTTCACTTTTATTTTCATGGTTTTCAGGTTGTCAAATTTTCATACATTTCTTAGTCTTTTTAAAAAAATAAATGAAGGTTCTATATATTAGTGTCCCCAATCTTGCTAGAAATCATGTACATAGAGAAAGTACAATATATAAAATACCAATTATAGAGTATAACAACAAAATAAACTTAAAAACTACTACATAGAAACAAGGTTTAGAATAATTCAAAATAGAGATACCATTATCCTAGAAATACTATGTACTATAGAAACCCTATGTAGCCACACTTTCACCCTCAAAATAAAGAGAATAAATTCTCATACATTGTTTCTATAATGAATTTAGAGAATAAATTATAAGATTTAAATTGAATAATGAATTTAGAAAATATTAAATCAATCAAAATTGTTTCTATTATCCAAAATACTATATAAGTAAATCTTAAGCCCAATCTGAAGCCTAACAATAACCCTAAGTGAACACTTACCCTAATTCAACCTTAACCCTGATTTAGCCCAAACCTAACCTTAACCCTAACCCTAATTGAACCCTAACCCTAATTAAACTCTAGCCCTAATTGAACCCCAACCCTAACCCTCTTTGTTCCTAACCCTAGTATCTCACAAATATAGGATCAAGACCTTGCCAACTCAGGTAAACCTTATTGGATAGTGATAAAGGATACATTATCTCTCACTAAGGTAGAATTTTTTTCCTATACAACATGCCCCTTGAAAATTGGAGATAGGCACTGCAAAAAGAAGGTAAAAACTAATGAAAATGGTCAGTGGTATTATGGAAGATGTGATAAAACTTTCCCTAAATGTGATTATAAATATATACTTCAGTGCAAAGTGGAAGACCATACTTCATTCAGTACTTGGATTACAACTTTTGAAGAAGTGGCAAAAGAAATTATGGGTGTGACAACAAAATAATTGAACATTTTGAAGCATGAAAAACAAGATGATGTTAAGTTTTCACAAATTATACAAAAGGTCCTTTTCAACAGATATATCTAAGTTAGTTAATGCCATTTTGTCATGATATACTTCTTTGATGCTGTCAATACTAAATCTAATGATCAATGAAAATTTTTGCTTTTAAATTTATTGTTCTTGGTTAATTGTTGTTATAGACAAGTTGGTATGATTTCAAATTTTAATGTGTACCCTTATATATGGGAATTGAGATAAACAATGACACAAACAATAGTGAAATCAAATTGATTGCTTTCCAAATTCAGGGTATGTGCAAGATCATCATGAAAAAAGTAGGCCCTTAAGTGGCAAAAAATTCAAAAAAATCATTATTAGGCAACTTGACATAAAAAATTGAATAAGTTATCTATATTATTTTAAAAATATGTAAGAATAGAATCTGTAGAAAATTAAATGTAGTTTCTAAACTACTAGGTTTATTTAAAAATAAATAAAATCTATTTGGTGAAAATTTGAAATTTCAATGCAGTAGTACTTAAATTTTAGGGAATAAATAAGAAGTAGGTGTTTGCCTGACCACCGTAACCATAATAAAATGATAATATTTTTTTATAAGATTTTATATATAAGTAGAGGACTCATTTCTGGATGTGATACATATTTTTTTGTAAATTTTTTCCAAGTAAATAATTAATTATGAATTTTTTATTACAAATTTTAAAAAATACAAAAAATCGTATGTCTGACTACCTTAACTTGGTCAAAACTTCATAAAATTTAATTTTTCTTTTCTTAATCCTATAGTATATGAAGCATAGAATGTGATGCATGTTTCAGATTCAAAAATGTGATACCATTTGAAAGTTATAGGTGTTTTTTAATCAGCCTATCGATCAGGAATTTAGTCGTAATTCTAATAGAAAATGAATAATAATTATTTATTAAATTCAAATTAAAGCATAATTTATAGTGGTGGAAAGC
This sequence comes from Sequoia sempervirens, assembly GCA_007258455.2. Lineage (NCBI taxonomy): Eukaryota > Viridiplantae > Streptophyta > Pinopsida > Cupressales > Cupressaceae > Sequoia > Sequoia sempervirens. Next base: position 787,793,049 of record VDFB02271358.1, read on the forward strand.
TGAGAATCTCCTCTAAAAACCCTTTTCATTTCATCAATTTTGGATAATAAAAAAGTCATCAGCTACATACCCTAGAAATACCCATAATATTGCCACTTTTTGGCCCATCATGATCCTGCACATACCCTTCATATTCATGAAAATGTAAGCATTTTTTCAAGTCTATAGGCATCTTGATAAAGAGAAATCTCAGCGTGTTTTACATATATTATTAGTGTGTATTTATTTATTGCAATAAAGAATTAACCTAAGTAACACATTAATAATTCTAAGGATTTGTGCTTGGAAAAAATGCATAATAATTTTTTTTTTGGATGTCGTGTTCTATAGTTTAGAAAAGCTCAAAATATAAATAGGATTTTAAGGCCATATATTATGGTAGCTTACAATTCAAAATAAGTAAGGAAATATATTATCAATTTTAATCTACAATTTAATACCATATGAAAAATCAAATGTACTATTATCTAAAATTAATTCTTAACATATTAATTTCATAAAATACACTTACCATTCAATAAAATTCTCCCAAGAAAGAAACCCTAAGTGAACATTAATTGAACCCTAATTGTAGATTCATAACTCTAATTGTAACCCTAAGGGAACACTTATTGAATAGTAGTCCTAATTGTACCATAACCCTAACTTTGAACTACACTTGAACTCTAATCCTAACCCTAACACTAATTCTTATCCTAATTGAACCTTAACCCCAACCCTAATCTTAACCTTGACCCTATTTGAACTCTTATTGAATTCATAACCTTAATTAAACCACAACCTCATTCTCAATCCTAACCCAAATTTAACATTAATTGAACCCTAAACCTAACCCTAAGTGAAAACTCATCCTAATTGAACTTTTAACTTTATAGTTGAAAATATTAAAGTTCCTTAGATTTTCCCATTCATTGTCATTTATCATTCAATTCCTAATAGAACTCCAAAAATTTATACTTTTATAATGTTTTAATACACACCTAATATTAAGGGTTAAGGGTTTAGGGTTAAGGGGAGAGAGATAGAGGGAGTGAGTGAGTGACCCATTTACATATTATTCTTTTATTCTTCATCATTTAAATATTTAGTTACCCATTTACTGTTAGCATAAATGACCCAAGAATTTAATATAATGGACTACTCATATAATACCTTGTATTATGGAGCTCAATTCTCTGATATATTACTACTTATCAAATCCTTTGTAAATAATTGTAAACATATGACTCCATTTAAGCATTTAATTGATTTTCTTGAATCAAAGCAAAAACATAGACACACAATTGGACAGATTCTCAATAGAAGAATGACAACTTCATTAACATTTCATTCAAAATTCACTCAAATCCACATAAGGAGAGAAAATATATTAGAATTATACATTTATTCATGCTTATAAGTCATATCTATATACAATTTAAGATAATTTGCATATATTCATCCAAAACTCAAAATAGGCTATCTATTATATTCCATCTGCTTGGGGTTTTAATAGCCAATGGCACCATAAATATCACTTCCTCATCAGAGGACATATATCTTTCTACCCATATATTCAACTAAAAACCTACCTAAAGCTTTCATCAGTTCTCTCTCCTACAAATGAGCCTTGAATTCCCTTTTATAGGACAAGGGAGCAACAAGCTTTGGGCTCAAATGTAATTTCACCATAGAATCTCCATTACATTTGAATTTCATTTCGAAACTTCCCACACATTGAATCTGCAAAACATAGTGGTGCACAAACTAGGGAAAGCTAAAAGAATAGGGAACACAAATTTTCATCAAAATCCCCTTGTCGGTAGGCCACACAAAAAAACTAGGCAACCAAATTTCCTTGAAGGCACACCACAACTTCTTATTTACCTACCATCCTACCCTTACCAATACTCAAACCCCAGTATACATGTCCAATTCTAGTTATTTCCCAATATGGTAGACCCTCAGCCTCCTCTTCTTTCTTGTCCTTTCCCAATATGGTTCTAGTCCATCTACTTGGGGTTATAATAGTTGATGTGCCCACAAATATGATTTCCTCATTAGAGAGCAGACCATGATTGAAGCGAATAAAATACTGATAGTAGTCCGAGTTGATCTTGGTTACATCATAAAAAATGTTGCTTGTGGTAAGGTCAATGGGCGAGTGTTGGCTGCATCCACAACACACCGACTACTTGCCTTTGTCATCTACTAGTTGAGCAACAATGTCCTCGAATTGCAAACTTCTACTGCATCTAGTGGGCACAAGCCTGGGCTTGTCAACCATAGGACCTTCTTGAATGGCAGGATCAAGCTTTTGTGAGCTCAAATGAACAGACCTCCTTACTAATTTACTCATTTTCTCTTCTCAGACAAGCACTCAAACTGCTACAAGAATGACACTACTAGCAATTAATTCCTCTTGAATTTATTATGCTAGGTAATGGAAACCTTCATCAATGCTTAGTAAATATGCATGTGCAAACATGGCAATTTGGTAGCGTATGTACTGACACCGTTTAACTAGAGCTGCATGAGAATCCAAAGATCACCCTTCATGATTACCAACAATATCTTCACACAGATTGAGATCAACGTGACTACACAAGCAAGGAATAATTCATTAATGCTTCACCAACCTTCCTCTTCCTCCTACAAGCTAGCAGGGAACAACAAAGATTTACATTAGCTTTTGATCTTGGTTGTCAATCTAAAACCACGGGTTATGAGCTCAATAGTGGAGATTGGGCCCCACATTCCATACAAGACACACATCTTCCTTTTGCTAACCTCACGCCAAATAACAGGGCGACACCTTAGGTCTGCGAGTTGGTGGGGTATGATCGAGATCTTCTCCCATATCGTCGAATTTGGAAAACCTACACATTGCATGGTTAGTATTTAATGAAAGGCTTTGGCTAAGCCATCAGTGACATGACCACTGGAGTTAATGGCTTAGGCTTACGTCACTAGATTAAAATTAAAACCCAACTTTGATTTTAATACTTTATTTCCTCTGTAGGGTTTTATTTCCTAAGTCTCTGTTGGCCTCGTTAAATTCTTATCCCAACCCTAACAAAGAACAAATGATTAAGCTAAGGATTGTATTTGTTGTTATAACTTTAGTTCTAGAGAATTCTTAATTACCAATTATTATTTGTGCATTTGTATATGAATCCAATTGAATGCCTTTCTATATCATTATGGAAAATTTTATTATTGCAACCCTAACTCTAACACTAATTAAACCTTGACCCTAACCTAATTCAACTCATATTATAACCCTAACTCTAACACTAATTGAATTGTAATTGTAACCCTAGGTATTGTTGAAACCTAACCCTAATTGTATCAAAACCCCAGAGAACTCTAATTGAACCCTAACCCTAAAATAGACAATAACCCTTACCTTAATTGAACCCTAACTCCAATCCTAGCCCTAATTTAAGGCTAACCTTAACCTTGACCTTAATTAAACCCTTATTGAATTATAACCCTAATTGATCCCAAACCCAAATTGAATACTAATTTAACCTTAACCCTAAGTGAATAACAACCTTAATTAAACTCCAACCATAATCCTATTTGAATTTTGACCCTAATCATAACCATAATTCAACCCTAACCTTAATTGAACCCTAACCCTAAACATGATTTAATTAAGTTTAAGGTTCAAATAGGGTTAGACTTTAATTAAAATTAGGTATAGGATTCAATTAGGATTAAGGTTTGGGCTGGGGGTAAATATTAAGGTTCTATGATAGAGCTTGGGGTTAGTGTTAGGGTTCAATTGGGGAAGGGTTAGTATTAGGGTTAGGGTTATGGTTCAATTATGGTTTCATTAATGTTAGTTTTAGAATCATAGTTATGTTCAGGGTTGGATATAAAATTAGAGTTAGGTTTGAAGTTAACTAGTGTTAGTTTTAGGGTTGGGGTTATGGTTAGACTTATAATTAATGTTAGTATTGGGATTAGATTCTATCACTTTAATAAAAATAATCTTCTATAAATTCACTCAATTTTTTTTTGAAATTATATAATTTAAAATATTTTCAAATTTACCTATGTTGATATATGAGAGATATAGCAAATCTAAACTCTATACAATTTATAGTTAACTTGACATTGTGCATAAAAAGGTTTCAGTTATGAATGTTATAATATAAAAAATAAATGTGTTTTCAATGTTTATTTGTTAGTTTAAAAGATGTGCCAATAATGTTGCAATAACTAATGATTAATTTTTTCTTGATGGTTAAAATAAATTGGTAAGTAAATTTATCATTGATTTTTTCTTGATAAGTAAATCAATATTTTATAAATTTATGTATAATTCTTATTTAATTTTTCTTAATTATATTAAATTATATTTTGTTAAATTGTTAGAAAATTTAAGTTGCTTATAAAAAAATTATGTGTTTTTTATAATTAACTTGATATTGTGTATAGAAGGTTTAAGTTATGAATGCTATAATATAAAAAGATAAATTTGTTTTCAATGTTTATTTGTTAGTTTGATGTGAGAATAATGTTGCATAGTAATGATTAAATTTTTCTTGATTGGTTAAGTGATATTGTGAAATTATTCTATGTTAATTTAATGTTATGAATGTTATATAATATAAAGAAAAATATTTCAAAAATATTTTTAATGCATCTTTATATTTTATAAACAAACATCTAAATTAAAAATGTGATTGCAAAAAAAATACAACTTAATGAGTGAACATACATTTAAAGTTAAAAGTGAAATTATAAAACAAATTGTAAATTTATTTTTTTTCTTCTATAAATATAATTTTTTTATTTGTCATTCACCTAGTAATGCCCACTTCTCCTTTTAGTGAATGTTTTATTTTGCAAGGGTTGATTTAGTGCTGTCGTTGATCTATTTCCAGCAGATATCAACAGTGCCCGCCTTCCCATGATCATGAAATCACGGGTGGGAACCACGTGTCCTATCCGGGGGATCAATTTTGAGCTATCGCTGACTAACTACCATTTGATTTGAGTCATTCCTCGCCATCCTGCGATGGTGCTTGGGTTGATTGCAAAATCACGGGCGGGCGCCATGTGTCTCATTCGATGAAGCATAAAGAGTAAAGGAAACACTAGCTAGCTTTAAATGTATTAAGGGGTAGATTACTAAAGTGTTCTCGAGAGACACATGTTCTAAATCGATGGATATGTTATAATGTCATTGGAAAGCTGCTCGAAGGTTAATGACATGGTTGGCAACTTTGTTAAAGGAACGAGATCAACAGTGCCCGCTATCTCGTGATCAAGGATTATAGGGATCACAATATCATGGGCAGGTGCCACGTGCCCTTCCTAAAGGATGAAATCTGTGTGACCATTGATGAGTTTTCTCTTCAAGATTAATGGTGCCCACCATCCCGCGATTAGGAATTTTGGGATCGAGATGTCGCGGGAGCCTGCCACGTGTCTCATCCAATGAAGCCTAAGGAGTGAAGAAAGCATTTGCCAATTTTAAATATATTATAGGGTGGATTACTAATGCGATATTAAGATGCACATGTTTTATTTCAATGTAGATGTTATGATTTTAAGGGAAAAGTTGCTCGATAGTTAATGAAAGTGATGACTATTTTTGAAGGAGAAGGATTTATGGTAAAAAGATCGACGGTGCCCACCATCCTATGATGGTAAATCAAAGGATTGCAATATCATGAGCAACCACCATCTGGAATTGCTTCCTCAGCCTATTTTGAAGATGGTTGTTGATGATTTGATCAAGCGGAAGGATCAATAGCTCAAATTTAAATATGTATTAAATTATGGTTGGAGCCCTTCGTGCAGCCCACGAGTGGGCTTTAATGGTGGATGAGACATCTACTTGTAGTATTTGATCGACATAAAATCAATCTACTCATCTCATTTGTATCACAAAGCATCCAAGTATTTCGCCAAAAAAGTTTCAGAGCCAAAGGTGAAATTAAAAGCAACTATAGCCAGAAATTGGAGTTTGTGTGAAAAAATCCCTGAGTTAATTTTCTCTATTTCCCAGTCATTCTACAACTAAATTTCGGAAGGGGGGGTTTGCTATTCTTGTCACTGAGTTCATTAAAATATTTTGTTAGGGCTATTGTTTAATCATAAATTGTGAAGAATTGTGGTATGTTTACTCTGTAATTTCCTATCTCTACTTAGTCATAGCCACTTGAAGTGTAACTTCGTAGTGAGGCCCTAGTTTGTCTAAAATGGCACCAACCAAGCAACACTTTGACCACATTGAGTATTTGAAAAGAAACTTGTATGATGATTTCCTAGATCAATTTCCATTATCAACAAATGACAGAAGGAAAGGTTTGCTGGTGATGCGAGGGAAAATCCTTGGGGAGGGGTTGGTGTGTAATAATTCCAACATTGTTGATGTTAGGGTTCCACTCACAGGCTTAGAAATGTTCAGATTATGGTAGGGACAGAGGAATTTTCCTCATCCTTTTTCAAATGGATGGATGTACGATATGGAAAATGTGGTTGTTCCAAATGTGTTCCCTGATGTGGACTTACTTAGAGAAGTGGCCAAAAGATATGACCCTATCACACGGGTAATCAGAGATAATGATGGAGGGATTCTATTAGAGATTAACAGAGATGTTATCCAACATAATTTTGATTTGATTGAGCCAAGTGATGACTTGGTTCCTATTAATCTTGAAGAAATGAAGTAGGAGTATAAAAAATTGAAATCTCTTTTTAGGGTTAAGCTACTTCCACCTCAGCTGGTTAAGGCAGGGGGTTCACAATTTCACATTAGCCCTAGTGACAAGGAACCCTTCAGATTGAATTATTTTGGAAATCCTTTCCTAGCTACTTTCTATTCACTATGTCAAATTTTGGGTTTCAACCCTAGTGCAGTAATGTCGATTGCATACATGTTCATGAGGCTACAAATAAAGCACCTTAACTTCTCTGTAATATATGACTTTGCTTCTTTTTTGGAGGAGAGGATAGATGAAGGATTGTCAAAGCTACAAAATGGTGATACCGGTATTCAATTCATTTGGTATTCCATGTTGATGCATATGTTCTTATTTAGGAATGCTAATTTCTTTTCTGAGAAGATGAACTTAAGACAATCAGTTAATGGAGAAAGTTTTCCAGTACAAATATGGGCTGCAGATTTGTCCTGTAATAAGGAAAGAACTAGTTATGTGCAATTTGATAATTGTTTTAATGCAAGATTAAGGGATAGATTTATGGTAAATGTACCTAGGATCCCTGAGGAAGTGCATGATTTACTTAGGTTGAAGGATAGGAAACTAGAATTGAGAGTTTTACATAACTGGGGTGACATTATTCTATATCCAGTCAGCACTATCTTGAGAATATATGGATTTCAAGGAACCCCTCACATACTACCATACAATGTGCCACCAAGACTAGGGTTTGTAGAAGTTATGTGGCAGATGGGGTGTATTCATGAAGACAACTTAACTAGAAAGGGGAAGGGAATGTTATTCCCTGATAATACAGTAGTGTCTAACTTTACATTTTCAAAGGGAGGTTGGACACATTTTGACAAATTCTTTGTTGATTACCATTTGAGATTTGGTCCAAGGTGACAACATGATCCTGAAAGTTTCTTTGCTCTTTTCAAACAAAGAATAAAAGGTGGCAAATTTGCACATGATTTCAATCTCCCTAGGGACCCGATCAAGAATGAATTTGATTTAAATAGACATGAATTGAACAAAGAAAAGTGGATAGCTTATAGTAAGTTACTAGATTTTGTGCATGAAATGGATCTGACATATGATCCATTGATGGAATTCACTCCATACCACAAGAGAATTGATTTTTTAATGAATAATTTCAAGGAGATAATGGACACCTTGACAACCAAAAATATAAATTTAAGGCTAAATCTGGATATGAAAGGACAAAGTGATATGCCAATTGAAACAAGGCCAGTATGTCAGCCTACAGAAAGGAGGCCCATCTATAGGAGGAAAAGGGATACTAATAGTGATGAAGAAGTAGACAAAAAAGGGAAGAAAATAATGAAGGTGCCTTCATGACCAGGCCCAAAATTCAAAGTACCTGGGGCTGTCAAAATCATTGAATTAAAATATTCACCAGAGCACAATCCCCCATCACCACCACCTGAGCCAACCCCTAAGAGGCACATAATTGATCACCTACATGACGATCTCACATATGAAATTATTATTACTAATCAAGACATGCAGGCTGGTATGCCATCCCCTCCTAGGTTAGCTGAATTGGTTCTATCTGATTTGGATATGAAAGGTAAGAGTGTGCAGGATGCAAGAATGGAGGCTTGCAAGGAGTTCTTAGATGACAATGCATTTGTAAAGACTTGTATTCTTGCAATTAGCATGGAGGATGAAATTTGAGGAATATCAAAATAAATGAAAGGAGAGAAGAGAACTAAGGCCTAACAGGCCAGATCAGGAGAATGATGAAGACATGAAGCTAAACTAATGGAAGAGCTCAAAAACATCACTCCTGAAGAATGAAGACATCTAGTGAATCAGGCTGGTGTTTTGATTTTTCCTAAATGGGACATCACATATGCAGTGGCTTTCAATGCCATTATAAAGTCCAAGAATCTTTTTCAAGATTTTGAAGAAGTTAAGGTATCATTACAAAACTCTACCTTCAGTGAGGAATATGAGACATTGGCAATTTCAGCATTGGCTCCACAAGGAAGAAAGCTAGACATTGCTGATATTAATCCAAATTTTAAAAGAGGATTAATAATAAAGAGGGCTTCAGAGATTACAACAACCGAAGCCACTAGTTTAACTGTGAATGTGGCCAAGTTGGCCCAAAAGACTGATGAAAGGGAGGAGGCTGAAAGAAAGAGCCTAATGGAGAAGTATAACATTTTAATTGAAGAATATAGTAAAATGCAATAGAGGAATGCTGAGCTGCAAACTAAAGTAGAAAGGTTCAAGTATAGACATACTGGGGAAACATCCAATGCTCCAGGAACCAACACATCAGCTCCCATAGCATGGTCAATGCCTCCTGCTTCTCCAAATGTTTCTACACCAGGGTCTCCCATTCAAAATCCTACTTGTACCCCTCCTCTAGAAAAAGTTGATGAAGAAATAGAGTGCTCAGTTGATCCAATAAAGAGGCAACTCATGCAGAAAATTGATCAATTACAGGCATCACTAAGGGTAAAAGAGGAGGGTTTTCTTTCAAAAGAAAAATAAATTTTACTACTATTTTGGAGCATTTAAATGAAAAGGTGGATAATAAACTGTCCTCTATACATTCTTTGTATTCTTTTCTATTTGAAGCAATAAATAATATTGATAGGGATCAAGGGATAGTGATTCCAATGATTCAAAATTGGATCCATAGGTAAAATGATCTAGATGTTATGAATAAAGCCTCAAGGTTTAATGTAAATAACAGGCCCCAATCATTGAAGCATACTTATATATTAGTTAAATCATTGCAAGGTTTTCAGACTTTACCAGATGATCTAAGTAGGAAGATTAGGGAATTGGTAAAGAACTTCAATGATTGGGGTAACACACTATTACCTGATATAATTGATGAGTAGGGGGAATCAAAACACTCCAACAATGGCAAGATCAAAGAAATAAAGTCATCAATAATCAAATTAAAATAATTTTTGATGATTCAGATTATGATTTGTTGGTAAATTGTATGGATAAGATTATTGGTACCAGCTTATTTTTGGAATATTTTGAAAGAGATGCTAATTAGGTAGCAGTAAAGTATATGCCTTATAGTACAAAGGTAAATGAGGCAATTAATTTTGACTGGCCAACTGATGAAGAATACCATAGGTGGGTGGCTAAGTATTTGAATGATGATGAGTAAAAAGAGTGGGCTATCGACAGGTGGCAAATCAAATGTTGTGGTTACAACGTTTCCGGTTTTGTATGGATGACTTTCTTGGCATGGGTTTCACATGGTTTTTTGTTATTGCATCAACCTTCCTCTGCCGACATGATGAATGAGAATATGCTCCAGGATGATAGCTATTGTAATAATTTTTGGAATATCATCAGGTGTCTGAATTGGCTGGTGACGTGTGTACTTTCTGGCCCAATGCTTGTTTGCTCCTTCATTTTCTATAAGAAGAATTTCAAGGCCAGAAGTATGAGGTTAGCAAGTTAGAGAATTTTGATCGAGTCTAGGAAAAGTTGTAGAGCAGATTGTAAAGTCATATGTTTCTAAAGAGAAATGCAATTTAGGATTCTGAGTCATTCTATGATAGGTCTTACATTTATGAGGATTTAATGTTGCATAGAAGTACTAGCATTTGAATTTAAATGAAAAATTTGAGCTCATGTCTCTCCATTGTATGCACATATCTGAACTTTGAATAAAATAACTAAGGATTGTTTCATTCATCTCACTATTGTGGTGTGTATGATTCTATTTTAGCTTTAATTCAAGGAATTCATTAAAATTCAAGGAATTAATTAAAATTCTTGAATGGGATTCTAGGCAGATATGTGTTGTATAAGGATTTGATAAGTAGTCCTGGGTTAGAATGCATACTGAAGAAATTATAATGCAATATTGTTAGGGATCTTATATGTGATGTATTAAATCTGTTATAAACCTCTAGCTACTTATGAATTGGACTCCTGTAATGGATATATGGCACTGATCCAAGTTGTAATTATTTGTGTAGTTTAGTATTTGTTTGTATTTTCCTAGAGCTTGATACAAATTTAAAATCATTGAATATCTTATACAATGGATTTTCTTTGGTTATATCACACTCCAGATAGTTGATATTGTCTATGAATAGCCAATTCTAGTTGATATTATCTAATCGTGTTCAACTATTAAGTGAGATCATCTGCTATTGTTAATCTTGTTTATAATAATGGTGTAGAGGTTGTAAACACATTAAGGGATCACCCTCCTAGGTCTTGTAGAGCCCAAAGTGTAGGAGGCTTTTAAAGTCCTCGTCAGTTGGTCCTTCGAGCTGCCTTCGATTGGAATTGGCAATTCCATAGGTAGATTAGAAGACAAACTTAGTTACATTGTAAAAAGAACCAACATACATGTCAACCACTGAACAACCACCTCTACAACTGACTTTTTAATCTTTTATTATCATATGAAATATAAAACATACTAATTTTAAGGTTGTTAACATCACTATTGAGATGTTTTCATTTTTTGACCTTTCAAACATTAAAAAGTACATCATTAAATTAATTATGTAATGGCATAAAAATTTAAAACATTATGAATTAATTATGTAACCACATAAGTCAAATATAATTCTATCAAGAAATTAATATCAAATAGATAATATAATCGCATAGCTTATACATTTCAATGTCATTGATCTTCCTCTTCATCCAACTCTTTTTTTGTATCATCTAATCCAGATTCGACATTGTAAGGATTGGTCATATCATCATCATCATCATCGATATCAATTTCGATAATGTCATCATCCACATGGATAACATCTTCATGAACATTAACTCCTACATCATCATGATCTATTTCCTCCTCTTCGACATCTTCGTCAGGGACATCATCAACTAACCATTGATCCTGATCATCATCTACATCATCTTCTAGTTCTTTGGTATCTTCTTCTCCCATCACATTATACTTTACCAGCCTTCCTCTTGGATCATGTCTAACAACAAATGACCAACCTAGTTTACCTGGAACCTCTGAGTAAAATACCTGCTCACATTGGCTTGGAAGAATATAGGGCTCATTTCCAGCTCACTCAATCAACCTTGTATTAATTATGGTAAATACATTATCATGTTCAATAACAGTTCTTTCAGGATCATTTTCATTCAATCATAGCTTGTACCACAGGACGACGAACAAAATTAATTTGAAGGACTTAAAGTCACACTCAAGTATATCATCCAAAATCCCATAGTATCAATTTTCTAAGATGTCTAGATGTATGTCACTTCTAGATGAAACATTAGTCACCTAAAAGACTGCAATTATACCAGAATCACAAGTTTTCTTCATGTCATCCAAAATTTTGATTCAAATTTTACAACCATTACACCACATAGCCTTGTGGTGTTTCACCTGCAATATGTCAAATATATAAAAAATTATTACAATATTGTCAGTTGATAAACATATTTATTCTTGGCCGAATGTATGCAAAGAAAACAATCTCAAGATACATATACATCAATATACTTGAAAATAATTAAATAATATGGGTGATTAATATATTTATATGTACCTATTTATCTCTTCAACCATATGCTAAATCAATTTCCCTTTGTGTAATATTGGAAAATCCATTTCGATCAGCTTCTTTAACCAATGAAGCCACACCTTCCCATGTTAATGTGTGACTAGATTGTTGACATCATTCAATCCATACTGTCATCCAGTCAAGATTGTTGGTGATGTACAAATGTAGTCCATCCCACTCTCGACCAACTGTACCAAAAAAAAATGAAATTCACAAATGATGTATAATTAGTTAAATACCACAACATACGACCTTAATTTATAATTGATGTATATTGAAGATTGAAAATTAAATAAGTAAAATATACATAAAAACCATATGCAAAATTTATTCCAATTAATCTCCATGACCATCTTATAATTATCTTTCACTTTCTTCAATCTACTTTTCCCCAACAGGTACTCCCCTTCAAAATTTTTAATGGAGTTGGGATTCCAAATGTGATCTACATGGATCTTTGCTACAAAATTAGGAAGATATTCACTAATGTACACCATGGTCTGATATACCATATATCCCTCCACCATAGAACCCTCAGGATGTGCTCTTTTTCTAACCAAAGCCTTCAAAAATTTTGAGTGCCTCTCAACCATCCACATTGACCTTGTGTGTATAGGTCCACACAATTCAATCTCCTCGACTTGGTGCATAAGGTAGTGTTTTTGTGCATTGAAAAATGTTGAAGGTAGATGCTTTTTCATTTCATAGATTAGACGAGGAATTTTTGTCTTCAAATAATTTATATCTTCTTTATGGATTTCTTTAGATGATAGCCATCTACAAGTGATTCAAGGTGCAAATATATTAATGAGATTTAAGAAAAATACGCAGTATATTACATAACAAGTCAAACAAATGGAAATTATAAGATGTATGCAATGAATTGAACAAATCTCGCTACTTACCTCATGTATTTTCCAAGATCATATATAACTTGCTTGACATTGTTGTCAAAGTTGTCTGGGAGAGATAGAGGTAGAATGTACTGCAATAATTATAAAATGATTTTTTCATTATTTTTCTATGAGTAGTAAACACAATACTCTAAAAAGTAAATGCATTATACAAATGTATATAATATACTAGAATAATTACCTTAATGGAGGTATGCCAATCATGCTTTTTCATCCCTGACCCAAATTCACCTTTGTTTGTTGTTATATTGTTTATGTTCACAGCAAATCCTATGGGAAATCAAATTTTTTGTATGGCTTCTTTTATAGCATTGCTTTGTTGCTTTATTAATAACCAAGGAAGCACACTTATATTAATTTGGTCTCCATCGATATTTAATTGAATGACATTTTTCATTGGATGATTGGCTTCCTGAATGTCAGTAGAAATTTTGACAATTTTTTATTTGTCATGCCTTCCATCCAATATTTTCCACAATATTTATGTTATATTCTTTTTGATATGCATTGTATCAAAAAAATGCACAATTTGTAGCTACTCATAGTAGGGAAACCTACTAAATTGTCTAGGATAACTTTTTAGTCCCTATGGAAGCCAACCATTAATGCCTTGACGACCTTCATGAAGCATATAAGTTAAACAAATTAACAACGACAATCATTGTCAATTACAACATGAGTAATCACAACACAATAGAAAAATATAAATTCAAAATGATATCATATATGATAGATAAAAAATTTGATTTGATGTATAACCTTGATGATTAATTCTATTATATTCCAACTTCCATAGGTGAGGTGACATTCTTTGTGGTTTTGATGTAGTCTCCTCTTTCCCATTGAAAAGATGTTTTTCAGTAGTTCGATACTTATTATTTCTATTGAGGAAGTGCCTATACTCATCAAACACTTGCTTTCCTAAACTTGTTGAATGATGAGATTTCATCTTTGGACCGCAAATTGGACATGCAAATTTTCCCTTTGTTTGAAGACCTGCAAGATGATATATAATTGGATTAAATATGTCAATTTTTTTCATTATATATAATGAATAAATTATTTTAAAAAGATGCATGATATCTACTTCATCAAATTAAATATTGTTAAAGTGCATTCAAACTTTATAACATACCACAAAAATGTGTTAGCCCTAGGGCATCATGAATTTTCCATACAAGAATTGCATGAAATTGAAATTGTCTTTGTCTAGAGACATCATACATAGTGATGCCATTCCATAACTTTAGTAACTCATCGATAAAAGGCTCGATAGATACATTCATATCTTTAACTTGGTACTTACCTAGTTGAATCAACATAAACATTACATAATTATTATAACCATTTTATTGCAATATATATAAATTAATGTACATGACTATTGAATGAAAAAAATATAAGTCATTATGCAACAAATAAGACAAATGAGATGCTACTATGTTAAAGAAAATTGATATACGAAAATACTTGGAACAATCATTGAAAATATTATGTGCTCCCTCTTTATTGAAATCCATGGAGGAATGTTATTGTTGATAACAACATAGGCTACACCGAGTAAATAGATTGCAACTCTCCAAATAGATTGACACCGTTCGCTCCCAATGAAATCCTGAGATTACAAGGTTCTTTAAAGTGTGGCCATTTTTCCTCCATGTCCCTAAATGTAGAACCATCCACAGGAATTTGAAGAATTCCATCTCCACTTCTATTTAATGCATGGTAATCCATAAATTGCACTAAGCTTTCACACCTAAATAATTGTTGCATACATGGAATAATGGGAATATAATGAAGAACCTTGCGAGGCACCCTTTTGTTAGTTGATCTATTCGATATCTACTGATATGACATTCTGGGCATTCTATTGCAAATTCTTGTTGTTTATGATATATAATATGATATTGGGACATGCATCTATTGCTTGATACTCCATTCTAATATCTTTCATAATGGCACATAAATCTCGGTATGAGCGAGATAAAATATTTGATGGTGGTAACAAGAATCCACCAATCAATCTACAAAAAAAAAAAATTTATTTGAATATAAAGAATATTAATGATACATATTTCATAATTTCTTTACTAGTGATGAAATAACAACAATTAAAATAGATGTAAAAAGATGACATATATGACATACCTTAACATCTGTGAGATTGCTATGTTTGATAAACCATTCATAACCTTCAAGTTCAATAGCAATAATAAAACAGAGAGAAGATTTGTTTCAGAGCCTTCATAAAGGGGATCGTATGCCTTCTCAAGTACAGGTAAATCATGAACATCATCAAAGTCATCTTGATCATCATTATCAGCTCTGCCACTAAATGTGTCATGGATCAATGTATTCATACCATCATCTTCAACTATGTTTTCTGGCACATGATCATCTTCTTCCATAGGATAATTAAAATCATCTTTGATATTCCTAGCTCCATGTTAGTCCACTTGCAAAACCACATTCTCTGGGCTGTGATAATCCATATCATCTACCCTAGGGCGCCCAACCTTTATAATAATGATTGACACAAATAAACCATGATCATGATCAAGTGATTATATATATATAAAATTTTAAAATGATATAAACATTTACAAATTCAATCAATATAAACACATATAATGAACAACTTACCAATGACCGATAATCATGCCCCCCTACAACATGACCATGTTTCCTACAATGTTTCTTAGCTATTGTGATTAAAATTCATCTCATATTTAAGCGCTTGCAATTATTGAAAGGTCAATAAAATTTCCCATCACCCTTTCTTTTCAATCTAGCCCACAATCTATCAAGTGTCTTTTTATTTTGTTTTGGACTAATATTATTTGACATGATTTTTCTTTACCAAGCTTGACTATTTAAATCTTTAAAAAATATCAAACTCACACTCCAATAATTTTTATTCATAGACAGGTATCATCATCTAATAATTTTGATATTTTAGACAAAAAAAATTGGCATGCAACCACCCCTGCAAAAGAGAAGATAGTTTGAAGTTAATGATCCCAAAAAACACTTTAAAATGATAATTCCAAAATTTATTAAATTCTTATTTTAATATGATTTCCAACCATTAAGACTCCTAAAATCAGAATATTGAACTTGATCAAAAAATTCTTACAACAATGGAGGTAGCGAGCTAGTAAGAGCAAGTGACCCATTCCTAAGGAGCAACAAGTCAGAATCATCATTGCTAATGCCAATATGGATTTATCCTTTTAGTTAAAGATGCAATGTGTCACTTCTTATGATGAGCTTATCCCTAGGGCCCTCAACATTAAGAGAGCCCTAATAAAAAACAACAAAAGCTTTGGTAAGAGCATGATTAGGGTACAAACCCTAGGCCTCCATAGAAACATAAACAATAACTATAGCGGATTAGTGAGGTTGCAATACCAGAAAGATTGAGACATTGTAGGTAATAACAAAATCGTGCAATCTAAAGATTGTAGCCAATAACAAGCACACTATGTAGCTTAGTGACATTTTTAAATGCAATCTACGATAAGAAGAATGATAGTCACTTGCTATGTGACAGTCAAAAAGAGGCTGAGCAGTGACAAGATAATAAAGCTCAAACCTTGCATAGTAAAGTGGAGATTTTAACAGTGAGTTTCCTTACGCCCTTGCTGACCTTAAGGGTTTTTCAAATGCTTTTGGTAGTATTAGACAAGGAAAATGCAATTAGGGAATGACTGTCCAAATGAAGTAACAATGGTAATCATAGGTTCAATATTTCTTCTTAGCCATTAATGTATAATGGAGGTAGTGGATTCCATATTTGAGCAGTGTTTTGAAACTCATCAAAGATGGGAGAATAGTGAATAATACTTTGTGCACTGTGAAGTAGTGTCAATAAGGTTGAAGGATCTTAAGAACTACAATACCATGATACAATGACTCCCCTGTAGTAAGTAAGTAGTCTATAGGGCATAGTTTGATTTTATAGAAGGATGCTCATGAAAGGAATCTTCAAGTGATAGTGAGTGAGCGGTTTAAGATTGCAGCTGAGGGTGCAATACCCAGTCTTAAAGGAAGTTAGCAAAGTAGTAAATGTGTAAGAAAATCAAATTGTACACAACAAACAATTCACAATGCTATCTTCCATAATGCCTTGAGTTTGAAGATAAAAATCTGATTGTATCTTCATGATGAAAGTGGTGACCTTAATGGTCAATCACTAAAAACCATGATTTTAAAACATGCTATTGTGCTTATGGAGGCAACATTTTAAGCAAGGTAGTGTGTGGTGGTTTGGAACAATGGTAGGTATGAAGAAATTGCTTTATATGCATACTATGCAATCTAGCTTAAGACAACATTCTTAGAAGAGATTGAAGGTAGATTATGGAACTCAAGGGTTATCATGAAAAGGATTAAAGCAAAGAATAAGATCTATTTAAAAGCCATGGTCATGGAGATATTAAATATATCACATGCAAAACCATAGTAGCTGGAGTAATTAATATAGTGCCAAAGAGGATAGTGTGCTGGGGCAGATTTAGGAGATCTCCACATTATATAATTATAGGGAAATACATCATTTATTTATTTTTTTAATTAAAAGAAATAATTCTAAACCATATATAGGATACAATGATACTTCAAAAGCCTCTGAAGGAATTTGAAATTATGCAAATATATGTCAAGTAACATTGATAAGGTTTAGAAAATTTTGATCACTCTCTAGAATAGCCCATTGAACATGGGTTGTGCTTGATTGCACTACATAATTGATATAACACAACCACTCTATATATCAACTAGAGTTATAGGATCTTTATTGCAGCAAGAGGTAATCACTCTTCGATCATGCTATAATTACATCCTAACTTGTTAAACTTGAGACAACTTGAATGAACCCAATGGTGATTGACACCTACATTATACAACTTGAATTAACTACATTATATGAGTGTCTCCATTTATATCACAACATAGCCACATTAAACTTGGGTCACACATGAATGGATCCTGTATTTGTTATAGCACAACTATGCCACATGACCAATAGATTTAAGGATCACATAATTACAATCACAAGAATTTGTTCCTTGGTTGTGATCTTATGGTGATTCCACACAAAAAAATCTAGACATGAAATTATCAAAACCCTTAACCTCTAAAAATGAAATCTGATGAGATGTTGCTTTAAAATATGATTTTCAAACCTAGAACTACAAATCTAACTTCACAACTGAATTCTGCAAAAAGACAATGACTACCCTCAACCTGGCGATATCTTCTTGATTTTTTTCTTATTTTTCCCAAGAAAATTGTCCTTAGTTCTCCACAAACTGTCTCAAGTAGAGAAAAACACTGTCGCAATAAATTAGGCGTGAACTCACTTTTCTTTATGTCGGCCACAATTTGTTTTCTTTTCTATTTTTCATGTTTGTCAAAAATTTGATGAAAATGATAGCCGGCATTTCGGCGAGCCCCATGTTCGTCAAAATTTTGATGAACGTCGGGGATAAATTTTCAAAAATTGAAAATTACACATCAAATTTTATATATTTTGTCAGACAGTTTTGTCAGATTTTGCAGTCAAATGTATTAGTGAGTTGTAATAAAAAATTCATAATTAATTATTTACATGGAAAAAAATTACAAAAAAATATGCATCAGATTTGGACATGAGTCCTCTACTTATATATAAAATCTTATAAAAAAATATTATCATTTTATTATGGTTAGGGTGGTCAGACAAACACCTACTTATTTTTTCCCTAAAATTTAAGTACTACTGCATTGAAATTTGAAATTTTCACCAAATAGATTTTATTTATTTTTAAATAAACCTAGTAGTTTAAAAACTAAATTCAATTTTCTATAGATTCTATTCTTACATATTTTTGAAATAATATCGATAATGTATTCAAATTTTTACATCAAGTTTCCTAACATTGATTTTTCTAAATTTTTTGCCACTTAAGGGCCTATTTTTTCAATGATGATCCTACACATACCCATGGAGCTCGAGATATCGGCTCAAATCCAAGTACTAGATCAATCCTGAAATCTATATCTCATTTTGGTGGCATACCAGGTATCTCACCTGGAAAAAAATCTAAATCCTCTGACTCCAAATCACTCATAGATACTGTAAAAAGTTGACAACCCTATCAAAAGTACCTTTTAAGTTTCATGGAAGAGACCATTCACAATGAAATTGACCTTTGAATACCCACGATCTCCACCTCCTTTGTGGAATCATCAATGCACCATACTACTTTACGGTGATAGTCTATAATGGCCCAGTGTGCACTCAACCAATCCATGCCCAAGATGACATCATCTAAGCCAAGTGGTAGGATTGAGACGTCCACTTTAGTTGTCAATGCCCTACATTTAGACTACAACCTTGCACAAGCTTCTCTACAACAACCTTTGACCCTGAGGCCAATTCAACTTGCCATTTTATGCCTTGACTAGTTGCCACAAGTCTACTTCGCTCAACTATTGGAGGAGATATAAAAGAATCAAATGCACTAGAATCAAAGAGTATAGAAATGCTAGTGTTATGCAACACACCTGATGTCTCAACGACGGTGCTCTGGTGGCCTTCCTATCAATTATCCACTATCACAAAGACATGTTGAACTCTCCCTACATTGCCCACTATCGGCTCTGACCTAACTAGTCTCTAATTAAATCCTAAGGATCTCTTTTTTGGACACAATAAAGTGATATTCCCTTTCTGCCCACATGAGTAGCAACTAGTACCTCTACCAAATCCTTCTCCCTTTGATGGAGCATTTGACTACTAAAAGCTTAATTGAAAACCAAGTGTAGGTTGCTCAAAATGCTCCTAACAAGCTCAGTTTTGGTTCTAATCCCTACGAAACTAAGAAATGCCACCCTACTGAGATGGAGTTTTTATGCTTTAGCTACGACTGCTGCTACTGCTAACCCCCTTTAGAGGGTGCATACTTTTTCCTAGAATATCCTGCAACCTATAACTGACCCGCATGAGTGCTAAAACTAGGTGTAGGTGCACTGCCAATATACACTCCAATGTGACCACCCAAGGCCATGGGAAAATTATCTTCTACCAAAAAAATCCTTTTCAACCACAATTTCTATCATCTTCATTTCTAAGAATCACACACCACCACTAATATAGGCATTTAAGCCCCAAACAAAATGCTACACTAACATCCCTTCATCATGGCTGATCCCTACATACTACTTCAACTCATAGAATCATCACTCATATTGTTAAATGGACATTGACATTTTATTAAGGTCAGGAAACTCATCTACCCTCTGTTGCCTCCAATGATCTGAAAGGAAGTGAACCCTAAACCTATCCAGAAATAACTCCCATGTGACCATGCTGATATCCAAATATAACTTTTTCTCTTCCAGCCACCACCAAGTGGACATGAAACCTCATAGATGCATGATTGCACACTGAGCTTTGGTATTGCTACCATAGGGGTCATCACAAAGCATTGATCCAAATCAATTAACCATGTTTTTGCTTCTAGACATCCTCCAAAACCATTGAATACAAGTGAGTGTGCTCTCATCAAATCCCTCATATGACCAACTATCACTGTATCCTGATCTAATGTTATTTCCCTCTACCTCAATGACCTTTCCCTTTCTCTCTCAACTCGTTGCTCCTCCTTTGGCCTGGGTCCCAACCAATCAAGAATCTCCCCTAGAAGGTGCTGCAACTTTCCATCTAAACTAGGTTGTTTTAGGTTCTGACCACCGCCTAATGGATTTTGTTGAGGACTTTGTCATTCCTCATACTCTGAACCATGGGAACTAGGAGCTGATGGACTTTTCCAATTTGGTCTATGACCAACTCCACAGAATCTTCCTTGGCCACATCCTCTACCTTGAGGCATATTTTTTTGCAATAAGATAAAGGTACAAGTGAGCTCAAGAGTCAAATCCAAAGGTTGCCTAATGGACATAACTACCCAGAGACCCCAACATTTGCAAACCTTGGCTTTGGTACCAAGTTGTAGCGCCCATCGTGCAAACCCCAAAGGACAAAAAAATGCAAACAATTTTTTTTTTTTAGATAATACAAAGTACGCATATAATGAACCATTAACCATAATCAAATTATATGATAACATCATAAAATCAAGTCCTCTGTGGCATGTGAGGTCACATCATACAAAACAAACTCATAACAAGAGATACACATAAGGTTGAATTACTTAACTAATCTTACATCCATCATAAACATTACAATAACCATTTACAAAAGATAACATACATATATCCATAAGCATAAGTGTAAATACATCACATGATACAAACCACAATAAATCTCATAAATCATGAATGGTTACAAGGGTGCATTTACAATACATCATCTTTTAATACATTACATTCCCACAATATATGATTTACAATAAAACCTCCCATACATGTGGGATAAATGCATAATACAATGAATGTCTGAAATACAAGAAGAATATATGGTACAAGCTCCATCTGAAGGATATTGTGAAAAATGAATTTTGATGGGGAACATGACAGGCATGGAGCACATTCCACCTACCCACCATGCTTAGAGGTGACAAGGAAGTAACCACGACCAAGAATTCCACAAGACTAACTCCAATAAGAAAATCATAGTAACAATAACTCTAATAGAAAAACAAAAGATTACATAGATCATGAATGACAACAACCAAGATCCAATCATAATATACATAAATCCATAAAATACATCATAAATAAACAAAAGGTAACAACCATTAGCCACTTTCCAAGTAAATCCAAAATAACAATCATAACACACTCCTAGAGGCAACCAAGAAAATAAGCATAAGAGAAGCTAGTGGAGAGTGTTATCACATAGCCTACATGGGTTATCCTAGCCCTTCCTCCAATATGAGGCATCAACCCCCATCTATGGTTATCCTGGTCCTTCCTCCTACTTGAGGCATTGGCCCCATAGGGTGACTCATGAGGATGAGGTAATGAATTTTCCAACCACAACCGTCTCAGTCTACCATTAGTATGTGATAGCCTTAATGGATAGATGAGGTATCCAAGATTATCTTATTATATTGTTATTTCCCATCCCCCTAAGTTCTATTATTAGTTTTTCACTAGTTAATCTAACTCTTACATGGGTTATCCTGAGCCCTTCCTACTTGAGGCATCATCTCCCATGAAGAGCCACTCTCCCTGGAGACCCCAAAACAATAATCAAAAGTAAGGGTTGTACCATAAAGAATAAAGTATTAAATCTTAATAAATGACCAGAGTCTCAATAAAATCTTGTACAACCCTTTCAAAATAAAGATACCAATAACTTGCCACATCAAGAGGACTTGAAAAGAGAACATACATTCACAATGAAATCAAGCCTCTTGAAGCCTAAGGTACATGATATCTCTAAACGAGTTCTTAAGCCAAACTAGGTTCCCAAACTAAACAAGTCAAAATGATAACATAACGATAAGGACAAATAACCAGATCAATCTAACAAGATTCTAAAATGCAAGTAACATAACAATATCCACAATTTAATTTATTTCACTCGCAATTATCCAATAAGATTTATTTCCCAATTGAATGAAATAATTTTGAAGATAACATTTGATAATAATCCTATTATGAATACAATTCAACTATTTGCATGAATAAAATTACAGTCATATTCATAATATATAATTATAATGGAAATCAATGTGTCTTTATAAATAAAACATGTCTATATAAACATTTTGTTTATCTATATATATATATATAGATTTTTTTAACTAATTATTTTGGCATCATCAATTATTTTTAGGTATAAAATATTCCAAACAAAATAAACATATAATAATATAAATATATATATAATAACATATATTAATATACATATAAATATAAATATATATTTATATATATAATATATGTATATAAAATTAAAAATTAAAAACAACTCTTGTCGTACATAGACTGTGCACAACATTCCATATAGACTGCTATGGGCAGCCTAGCATGGCCCACTGGGAAGAGGGGGAGGGTACGGCTAGCGCTGTCCCTTCCCTTCAACCCCAAAAAACAATAAATTTATTTTTTGTTTAAACAAATTCTGATACAAATAAATTTGGCCCAAAGCACTTAAATATAGTCGGCCCAAATACAATTTCAAAATGAGTAAAATATATAAATACATATATATATATATATATTTATATATTTATATATACACTATATGTATATATATATAGATACAATGTGTATATATATGTATATATATGTCAAACAATACATATTCTTTTCAGCAGTATATTCAAAGTATATATATTAAAAAAAAACATTTATTTCAGAGGGGAAATAATTTTTCCATAACAAATCATAGAAATACTAGACATTTTCAGAAACCTATGTAAATTTCTTTCATTGGTTGCTAGCGAGAAGATTTCTAAAACCCCATAATATTTCTTTTCTTTCACAAAATAAAATATATTTGTACTGATTCAGAGAAATCAAAAGGAATGAATGGAACCTGGAGTCCTACATTTGCTGAAGAATTGATGAAGCTTTTCTTGATTCCAAACAACCTTTTCGACGAGCTCCCCTTTCTTCCTTCAAAACTTCTCCAAATTTCCTTGATAAATTCTCTAAACTAAAATTTTAATCCAGAAAAAGCCTCTCTTCCAGAACAATGAAAAATAAATAAATTCTACAGAGAAAACAAGAGAGGATCCAATTTTTTCAGAACTCGTATATTTTTTAAAGCTTCTATCAATTTTCCCGTGAATGAAAACCTCACAATTTTGCTATTAAATAAAAATATATCTTCTTCTTTTTAGCCAAAATTTCAACATTCATTGGTCATTTTCTTCTTTTCTTTCTTTTCTTGATTTTTTTCTATTTAACAACACTTATTGTTTTTTAATTTTG
This sequence comes from Sequoia sempervirens, assembly GCA_007258455.2. Taxonomy (NCBI): domain Eukaryota; kingdom Viridiplantae; phylum Streptophyta; class Pinopsida; order Cupressales; family Cupressaceae; genus Sequoia; species Sequoia sempervirens. The sequence continues at coordinate 787,817,079 of VDFB02271358.1, forward strand.
ATTTTGCAAATTATACTTGCAATTCACACAATTTTACTCATTTAATTATTTTATTTCATTAATTATTGTCAACGTGCTATTTTAATTAATTTATCTAAACACCAATTTTAAATAATTTAATTTACACCTTTCAATAAATTACATGGCTTTTTAATATAAGACTTTTATATTTCAATGTAAACTATTCCAATACTATTATTATCATTTATTAAAATCATTTAATTATTTAAATGACATCATACTACACACCAACGTAAAATAAATATCAAAAGTACACCCACACAAAACCACTATAATAAAATGCAAAAATGACAAAGGTCAAAGATGCACAATACCACTAAACATAAGATGAGTTGACAAACTTGGGATGGGGTGACTTCCTTGTCATCTCTATTTCAACTTCATGCCTCTTGGGTTAATTTGATGCTCACCCTATCTTGCCGAAGCAGGTGGAATTGAGCCTCTATTCAAAATTCCTACATATAAACAAGGTGTATACAACATGTATGCATCACATTGTGAGAAGGATTCATTGCATTGCAGGGCACTCACAAAGGAGTGTTGCAACACTATCCACTCACTAAAGATATAATTACAATTACAACATCAAGTATAAGATAACATTGCTAAACTATCTAATCATGCCATATTATTATAAAATGATTACTAATCCACTGCATCACAATATACTACTAAAATCAAATTAACATCACCAAACCAAAATGTCATATCATAATATCCATGTCATCAAATAAAGTAGCATAGTCATCAAGTAGTTTAAACTATCCAATCCACCAATCCAACCAATAAAAAGTAACTATCAAAGTCTCAAAGTATCAAGAAAAACTATAGAAAGATAACAAGTCCAATAGTAACATGAGGGGTATTACACCAATATATTATAGAAAAACTCAGTTTATCATTAAAAAGTTGCATTTAAATGTCAAATAATGATGTAATTGATGAGAATGCAATAAATGAAAAAATTAGTGAAAAAGTTAGGATTTCTTGTTAAACCAAGAAGAAAATATCAATCATTAAAACAAGCTATGACTACTATTTGTAGTTCCATTCAATTTACTAGAAAAAATAGTAGATCTAAAGATAAGAATGCAACAAGAAGAGTTATAAGAATTTCTATATTAATAAAGAGACTTTGAATAAAAGAATGGTAAGAAATATTAGTGAAGTTCTATAAATACATCCTAAAACATTGCTAAGAGTGATAAAAACAAAGGAAAGTATATAAAATGATCCAATTAACCAATGTTGAAGTTTTAGTACCTAGAATTTATTTTAGAAAATTGCAACAAATTTCTTTTTTCCTTTATGAAGAGAATTATTCTAGGAAATTGTAACACAAGAAATGTTAGAAGGGTTAATCATGATAATGGACATATTCTCACCCATTAATATCAATGTTAATTGAGAATGTCATTAATATTATCTTCAATATTGACTTACTAACATTTTAGCATATTATAAACATTAATATTATTATTATCCAACTTGTAGCATGGTGATCTAATTACCCTTTCATATTTAATAAAATAACCTTACACAATCAAAGGAATGGTATTAATATTATTCCTATTATGATTAAATAATAATAACCTTTAATTTATGGATTTCTCTCAATGTTATAATTACAATCAAAACAATACACTAACGTTATTACTGAATCTCTAAATGTTAATTAGTCTTCATATTGTAATTCCTATCATATACCATGATCACTAATTACCAATACTCTATAATTAATATTATCAAAATAGTTACACTCATGCTCGGTTATTGATTTTTTTTTTCCTATGAGTATATATATATATATATTCTTTCTCCTTTATTTTTAAGTATGAATAAATGAATCATTCATTTATATGTTATAAAACCATTTAAATCACCACTTAACCCTTACTATTACCTTACCAAATTTGCACTACATTAATAATTCAAGAATTCTAGGAACATTTATATTTCATAACTGTAATTAACAAGTAATTATTACTAACTTTAATGAACTAATTAATTCTTATTTACCTTAGTTCAAATTAATATTGTGTAGACTCTACTAGATGACTGACTCTACTGTATGACTTAAAAGAATACCTTTGTTTACATTTTCTTCTAAGACTAAAATAATTATATGAAGTTAGGTGTTGATAATTTGACAAGAGTGGTTCAAGGTTAGGATATGGTGATATTTTATTTAACCAAATTATTCTAGTTATCTATACAACAATTTATAAAAATTCAATGTTAAATGCTATTTTCTAACAAAATTAATAATAATCCATGGATGTTGTAATACTTGAAATGTCGTATTGGGCATGTGCAGGATCATCATGGTAAAAACATGCCCTTAGGTGGCAAAAAATTTAGAAAAATCAGTGTTAGGAAACTTGACGTAAAAATTTGAATAAGTTTTTTATATTATTTAAACTACTAGGTTTATTTAAAAATAAACAAAATCTATTTGGTGAAAATTTGAAATTTCAATGCAGTAGTAGTTAAATTTCAGGGAGAAAATAAGTAGGTGTCTGTCTAACCACACTAACCATAATAAAATGATAATATTTTTTATAAGATTTTATATATAAGTAGAGGACTCATGTCCAGATGTGATGCATATTTTTTTATAATTTTTTTCTAACTAAATAATTAATTATTAATTTTTTATTATAACTTTTTAAAAATATAGAAAAACTCATATGTCTGACCACCTTAACTTGGTCAAAAATTCATGAAATTTATTTTTTAGTTTTTTAATCCTATAGTATGTGAAGCATAGAATGTGACACATGTTTCAGATTCAAAAAATGTGATACCATTTGAAAGTTATAGATTTTTTTCAATCAGCTTATCAATTAGGACTTTAGTTTTAATTCTAATAGAAAATGAATAATAATAATTTATTAAATTCAAATTAAACCCTTTTTATTTCATCAATTTTGGGTAAAAAAAAGTTGTCAGCCACATACCATACAAATACCCATAATATTTCCACTTTTTGGCCCATCATGATCCTGCACATACCCTATTACTAAAGTCATTTTCTAAATAATTTGTTCTTGATAGAAATAACCAATCATATATGCCACAATATGTAGTCATGCATAGTGCAAACACAAAGATCTAATATCTACATTCTAGGCCTAATGTGTTAAATTCTTTGAACTTAACAATCAATCTTAGATCTACTAACAAATTAAGCAAATATCAACCATATTATTTGTGTGTGATTAAATTATAATCAATATGATAAGGGATAAATTGGTGGAGCCATCATCCAATGTAGCCCAATAGATTCAATGTAGCTTACCTTACAACTACTGAGGGACTTACTAGATCACCGCAATAATTGTTGAGATAAAGGGGCATGATCAAAAGCTATCAACCATGGGTAATAGGGGTATTTGATTTATTCATGCCTTCCTAACTTTGATTCAATAAGAGTGACATGAACTTTAATATAACCTCCTTATAATGGCTATGCTAGAGTTGAATAGGCTATTGTGGGAACCAAAAAGGGCTAACACTTTGCCAAGCATTTTTTGATGTGTTGACCAAGAGATGGGATACTAATAAATTGTCATCTATTCCTCAACTATATTTCTATGCTTATTATTTTCTTTCTTTTAAAACAATATGATCAACACCTATCATATGAATAGAGTTAAGATCCTGTGTGGCAGGGATCAATGCCATTCCCATACAAGTTATGACCGATGTTACTTGGTCGTACATCTGACCTCACCTCATCTATGCACAATCTTGATCAGGCAGTCAATGTCCACCTATAGAAGATTGAAACTATCTAGATAGCATCTAGCTTTGTGGGGGAATATAATGAATTCATTGTCCATAAGAAAATTCTAAATTTTTTGTATGTTGGGTGGTCAATCAGTGAGCTACTATGTTGATAAGAGAACCAATGGCTAGCTAATGAGGAAAAAAACACCCAAAAGCTCTTCTAAATAGTTTCAACTTAATTTTCTTTCATGTCAAAATACAAGATTATTCTTTATTTATTTTTCTTACAAACTGCATAGAACGAAGGAAGGTGAAATTCTTGAAGTATCATCTTTATAGGGTCGCAGCCAATCATATAGCATGATATTATAATTGTTTTTACTAGTTTAAGCCTACAGCCAGTTCTTGGGTATGTGCAGGATCATCATGGAAAAAATAGGCCCCTAAGTGGCAAAAAATTTAGAAAAATTAGATATAGGTAACTTGATGTAAAAATTTGAATAAGTTATCTATATTATTTCAAAAATATGTAAGAATAGAATCTGTAGCAAATTGAATGTAGTATCTAAACTAATAGGTTTTAAAAGTAAAAATAAAAAATCTATTCGGTAAAAATTTGAAATTTCAATGGAGTGGTACTTCAATTTTAGGGAAAAAATAAGAAGTAGGTGTTTTTCTGACCACCCTAACCACAATAAAATGATAATATTTTTTTATAAGATTTTAGATATAAGTAGATGACTCATGCCCTAATGTGATGCATATTTGTTTATAATTTTTTTCCAAGTAAATAATTAATTATGAATTTTTTATTACAACTTCTTAAAAAATATAAAAAATCATATGTCTGACCACCTTAACTTGGTCAAAACTTCGTGAAATTCAAATTTTATTTTTTTAATCCTATAGTATGTGAAGCAAAAAATGTGACATATACTTTGGATTTAAAAAATGTGATACCATTTGAAATCTATAGATGTTTTTCAATCAGCCTATCAATTAAGACTTTAGTCATAATTTGAATAGAAAATGAATAATAATTACTTATTAAATTCAAAGTAAAGCATAATTTATATCAGTGGAAAGCTAAGAATCCCCTATAAAAACCCTTTTTGTTTCAACAATTTGGGTAAGAAAATAGTTTTCAACCACATACCCATCATATTGCCACTTTTTGGCCCATCATGATCCTGCACATACCCTCTTTCATTTTACTTTTTTTGAATAACTTACATTGATCTTAGATTTCATCTTGAGTCCATACAAGTATTTTTTCCTTTATATGTACATACCAACATGGCCTCAAAGTGAAGAGAGTAGCAATTGGATAGAATTTATTTTCCTTAAAATTTGTGCTCTCCATCAACTAGAAGATGAGGAGGCAATGGGTTTTTGAATTCTTTTTAATTATTATTATTATTTTTTAAAATTTCTAATGTGGAACCTACTGCTTTCATTTACAGTAGCAAGGCTTTTAACTTTTTATATATATTTTTGTAGTAGGAAATGAAATTCAAGTCAACAATTGTTATGTTTCAGATGATAAGGATGGATATTGCGATTGGGTTTCAAACTTTTCTTTTAGACAACAATAGGATGCTTTGAATTCATTTAACTCTACCAATAATGGTTTAAAATAATAATCACATGTATACTTTGCACCAACGTCACAACCAACTGGTGTAAGAGGCACCAAGATGATTAATAAATAGTTTTTATTCATAGAGAATGTAGTAACTATATTTTTTTTCATTATTATTATATTATTTTTTAACACGAAACTCTATTGAGGGCCTATATATATATGTTCTTGAAATACGAATATGAATCTAAATTCCACTATCAGATTTAAACAATAGATTTAATATTGCTGCTCTTTTATTTTATATATATTTGTCCAAATAACATGCACACACAGGCATATATATATATATATATATATATATATATATATATATATATATTAAACGTCTTACAAAGCTGAAGGCAATTGTTGTTCATTTATTTTATTATTCTCTTTCAAAATATATAATTTAACTATTGTGGTATGTTGAATATATATTTATCTTTCAATAGATTACAAGGCTAAATGAATATATCAAACCCAATGTCCATGGCATATTATTATCGATAGAAGTAAATACATTTAAAAAAATAAAATAAAAAACTTTTTAATACATTTTATTTTTAATATATATTTATATCGTTCACTATTATAAAATTTCAATCTTGATATGAATATTTAATAACCCATTATATATATATTTATAGATTATTTATTTATTTATACTTTTTTTTATCATCTCATGTTTAGTTTTATTTACTTATGAATTTTTATATGGAAAACTTTTATAAACAACTATATTATCATTTATCTTTATTTAAATCAACACACTCTTTCTATTGTCTCCTTGAGAAAATTTCATGATAAACATTATAGTGTTTTGTTCTATTTTTGATAAAGGGAAAAACATATTTTGAAGGGACCCGAAACCCTTTAACAAAAAGAGCAAGGCTACATAAAAGACAACAAGTAGCCAGAATAAAAGACCAACTCCAAAACAAGACCATTCAAGATTTACATTTTAAACTTTTCTTGTGGGAGTGAAGAATCATGTCGAAAGAAGGCATAGAGGATTTATCTTTTTTTCCTTTAACTAAGATCCAACCTTCTTCAACTTGTGCCACCTTACCATGCCAAACCAGCTTGCTACTTTCATGAAGATGAAAGCCACTAGCCAAATTATTTGGAGTTTCATGTTGATTCCTTTGCATAGATAAAGACTTTTCTAAAGAGCCACCAGAAAGGGAAGCCGAAGCACTTTCACTTGAAATGGCAGTCTTTGACTCAATAGGGGTTGCCCTAGCAACCTCAACATTTGAGATGACTAGAGGGGGCATCCCAAGACCAAGTGATTCAGAAGCAACAACCTCTGAAAAACTCTTATTCTGATCAACTTTCTTCTCAACCGTATAATGCTGCTGAGAAGAACCTTTCCACCAAGTAGTTTTCTTAGCTTTTTTCTCAAATTCGCAATGTGTATCAGCATGTCTAGTATTGAATCATCATCTACACCGGAAGGGACTCCCTTCATAATCCAAAGATTGGACCCAGGAGCCTTTAGAAGATTTAAGTAGGATCTCAATAGGTAGCCCTTTTGAAACATTTATTTCTACCAATATGCGAGCATGGGTGGAATGAATAATGTCAAGAGACTCTTCATCCACCATCAAAAAATCACCAAGGGCATCACCCACTTCCTCCATAAGAGAGTCATGCCAAAGGTGAAGGGGAAGATTAGGCAAACTAACCCAAATTGGGAATTTTTTAAAAGTTTCAGAAACAATGTTGAAATCATAGTGCCAAGGTCTGATCATCAACAAATATTTATCTTCCCAGCTAAAATTTTTTTCACAAAAAATTATATTTTTGTCCTAAGTATTGTCAAATTTAGCTACAAAAAATGCCTTATCCAAGGGATAAATATGAATTTTACCTGAAATTAAAGGCTCGTATTTGCTAGAGATCCAAGAATGCAACTAAGGAAGGTTAGACCAAAAACCTTTGAACCAACAGATCACCCCACAAAGGGAAAGGTCAGCCGCAACCTCCTCAATTTCTTCCACTGTTTCATCTTTCAGCTTTAATGAAATGGCATAACTGATTGGGATAAATCCACCAAAAGACCCAAGTTTCAGACTCACAAAATTCTTGGATTTGGCTATAGAGCTAACACCCATAACCTTCCTTCCACCAGACACTAGAGACATAGGGCCAACGCTGCCCTAACCACCTCCAATGGTCATTCCAGTCACCTGCAGACCATGTCCGACATAGTTTTTTGTTTTGTTTCTTTTATGCTTTCATAGTGATAATAATCATTTCTTGCCAATATAGGTGGTCTACTTTTAAATACAAAGATATATATATATATATATATATATATATATATATATATATATATATATATATATATATATATATATATATATATATATATATATTTATGCATTTAAAATTCCATGATAGATTTAACATATATTAAGGAATATTCTTTTGCTACAACATTAAAGCTTATCTAAACCATCATACTTTATCCCCTATCAATTTGCTCCTCATTTTACTTTTAATAGAAATAAAGTAAATAATCAATTTCATCTTTTATGATGACTTGAATGATTATTTCTCAAAAATCAATGAAATCCTATTTTGTCTCCACATTTAATTCAACACAAACTTATAGGTATCACTTTTTTTCTTTATTCCATTGCAACAAAATATAAAACCTTCAATATTACACACAATATTATGGAATACAAAGAACAACACACAAAATAATAAGGTTGGCTCTTTTCATTCTTTCATCTTAAACAATATACTAGCTTTCAAAATTACAAACAATACATAAGAATGCAATGAATAACACAACTAAATAAGGCTTCATCTCCAACCAGACCATAATGGCATCATGGAGCCACATGGGCTCTATCCATACCCTTGGGAAAGGAATTATTTTAGCTCCATGATGATAAATGGAGTCTTTTCACATTTTTACAAAGGGATAAACTAACATAACATAATTTTCATGCATCTAGATTGTTTTCTTTCTATCTTCAATCATGATCCATCCACTATGTCACTTTCTTATAACCAATAAGCAAAGGTAAATGAAAATAGGAAAGAACTTATCTCTTTTCTTTAAGTGAAAGGATTAAACTCTTTATCCATCATTCATCTTCGAGCAAAGCCATTTTGATCACTATCTTTCCAAGGAGTTGGACTCCTCTCCTCTTCTCATTCCTCTTACCATCTCCACTAAAGTTCTCCAAAAGGAAAAGTGGGTAACACCCATTCCTTCCTCTACTCCAAAATATATAGGATTTTTAACTTCAACTTTTGGGTGGGGAGGTTTTAACTTCCATCAATGAGAGTCTTTTCCTTATTAAAGATCAAACATGCTCTTGGACAACCCCTCCATCTTTTCATTTCATGCTCTTCTCAAAACTCGTCACTCTCCATTATGAGGACTTTCTAGGGATCAAATCATGTCCTCGGGGCATTATTATATGCCCACTTGACCCCTAACACTATGTTGTAGACCCTAGAGGGTTTCCTTTTTCATCCCAACCAAGGAAATTGACCAACAACCCTCTTTAAAGGATCATTTAAGGACCCATCCGAAATTCAAACTTAGAAAATGGTTCCCAACCCCTAACTTCACTTACACCCACATGAAACATAATTAAATACCATTAAAACTCCAAAAATAAATTATTCCTTTAATATCAACCCACACCACCCCAACATATTAACTTTTTTTTTTATAAGCTTTGAAAGCGCGGTCAAATTCATAATTGCAAGAAGATGCCTTTTTGACTTACCCATTGGTCTTCCCTTCTCATATTGACACTCTTCCTTTCTTGCACATTACCAATGAAATTTTAAGAACAATCATGTATCACATAAATTTGATAACTATAATAGAATTTAATTGTACAAAAATTTCCATTTACAATTTCAATTCATATTCATAATTTATGAGTCCATAACACTTTCACGGTAGTGATAATGAGACAAATGTCAACATGAAATTCAAGAGTATTGCCATACAATCACATTACATATTTCCCATAGTACAAATTATCATTATTTATGGAAACATATAACAAATTAGATCTAGTATTAGGGTAAGTGCACCAAGATGGTTCCCAAAAATCAGAAAAAAAGTTGCCTTGGACGTTAAAATTGAGGATAGTTACACTCAAAATTTTGAGATGGAATAAAAACAAGGATCGAAGTGGTCCGAGTCTACTTTCTAAACTACTAATTTATTTTCAAAATGGTTGAGATTGAGGGGTTCAAAAGAGGGATGTACACAAATTGGTGTTGTTTTTGTCAGAAAAACATAACATAGCAACTCTTGTACCACCTAAGCACGGTGAAATTTTTTTTAGTATTTTTAAAATCGCTACAGTCAAAAGTTAGCTAACAACATCTAGTTGATGTACATTTTTTCTAATAATTGTTTAATGAATATTTGAGTTTTTACTAATTTTCTAAGTGGGCACTTCCTGAAAAGTAGAATTGTGGCCGTGCTCCCTCTAAATTTTTTTGAAAATAATTGATTTTTTTCTTTTTATTTTTAAAAAATTTGTAGAATAGAGTCTAGTTTCTAAAAATGTAATTTATTTGAAATTTTGATGAATGGTTAATTTATAGAAAAAAAAACACCAAACACTGCTTTTTGGCAAAAAAAAACATACAAACAAAATAAATTATGGATGAAAGGCTTAACATTGTCAAAAAGTGAAAAAAATTACATCGTTGGATACCTAAGAGAGACCCTAACATTACCCATGTGTTCGATTTTGTCGATATTGAACTAGATGCAATCTTGATGGTGAGCAAAGACTCGATTATGTAAAAAATTGTAGAATTTGCAAAAACACGTCTTTGGCCTTGTTGGGAATGCCCTCCAAGCCTTTGGGTTGGTATCCCAAGGAAAATAATTTCAATTTTTTCTTTTTCTTTTAACATGAAATAACGCAAGCGCATTATAACGTGCTCGAGTTATAACGCGAACACATTTTCTAAAACTTTTTTCAAAAATGGCCACAAAACTGGTACCCAACTTCATGCACCTTCCCATTAATCAAATGCAAATCGTGGTCTTATAGTGGTCGACTACCAAGGTTAGAAATGAAATTGAAAGTTCAAATCAAATCTTTGACTAAAATATATTGGCATGATAATACTAGGGTAGCATCTAATGCTAGAGATTTTTTAAAACTAAGAAGGGTCCAAATTTCATGATCTCATCCAAAACACCTATTAGATACAAAAAAACTAAATTTTATTGAAAATTTTGTTGTGATTTAGTGTTACCTGGTAATAAAAATAAGTCAAAGGTATTTTAAAAAATGTAAACCCTGGTATGTAAAAATTAATAAGCAACAAATATAATGTTATTATAAAATGCATGTTCAATTTTATTATTTTTATGATGTTTTTCAATATATATGTTGTAATTTGCATACTAACATGATTATGAAGGGATGTGGTATTATTATGCCACTTGAAACAATAAGGGAGTTTATATCAAGTTTATTTTGTGAAAGATCTAATGGGAAATTATTTTATTTATGTTCTTATATTTATGGAAAATCCACTACTTGTAGAAATATTTCATTCTTAAGAGTTTGTGTATGTGAAAGTGTTGATAATTATTTTGGATAACAATTAGTAGATGTTAAATGATTTAAGAATGTTGATTATTCTCTAAAAAATGGAAAATTTTGAATTCCTTGTGATTCAGTTATAGAAAAAGTTAGTGTACATGCATTTGTATCAAAATTTAAGAATAATATTGTACAAAAATATGCCATGCACTCTCAACATGCTCGATGGATTGATGGTTTTTTTGACACGTGTAGAAACACATTTCCAATTGATACTATACTCTCAATTGTTGATTTTGTGGAAAACTATACTCTATCTCTACAAGAGGAAATTCAATCATAGTATTCTAATTCAATGCAAGTGGCTATGATTTTCCATATTGTTTATACACATGTAGATGATAGCATAGAGGATGATAAAAAGGTTTTGAGAAATTATACTTTCTATTTGAGTGACAACTGGTTACACTCATTAGATTTTTTTCAATACTATTTCAATATATTTTATAGAAATTTGAGAGAAAGAGGCTTCCGAATAAGAGAACACCTCATATGGTCAAATAATTGTATAGGGTGGTTCAAGGATGCTTGAATGTTTGATTGGTTAAGTAGGGTTGATAAGGAACTTAATTTCCAACATATGTGGAGTATTTTTGAAGTTGAGAATGGTAAAGGAGAACATGATGGAGCTAGTGCATGTGTTAAAAGAATTATTGCTAGAGAACAATTGAAATTTGAGGATGCACTAAAATTTAAAGATTTACGTGGAATTTTTTATTGGTTCAATACAATATTATCTATAGTGGATTCAAATGAGTACTCTACAATTTGCTGATTCTTTTGGATGGTTGAAGAAGAGAACATTCTACCTAGACTTGACTATGAGACAATCAGTGGATCTACTAAATGGCATTCATTTAAGAGTTTAAATGCAAGCACATCAGCTATCTCAAGAAGGGAGGTTGCATTTTCTTGTTATTTTTGTATCTGAAGAGATTGGGAATTATGTGAAAATACAAAATGGGTTGAAGAATGGAAGAAAATATCATTGACACCTACAGAAGCACATAATCAATAGGAAATGACAATTGAAGAAAATGATCAAGTGTTTCATAAGAAGACTATGACCGTGTTTCATACCTTGTACAATAAGGAAATTTAATTCAATTTATTTCATTTTATTTCACTTTATTAAGCTATTTTGTAATACTAAAATATTTATTTATATACATATGAATGGATGTATGTAGATTGGTGGAATTATATGGACACACGTAAGTTATTAAATAAAATTTTATTTGTAGGACATGTGTATGCTATTGTTGCACCCCAGGGTAGTGAAGAGGAAATATAATATTGGTTTTCTCCTTGTGTGGAGACTAAACATAAGTTAATATCACATTGACAAGATGATGATGGCTATCATTATCCAGCAGACCTTATGGTGATCCCTTTAAGACACCCTTTAAGAAAATTTTGATAACAAGTTTTTTAGCCCCTCAAGAAAATTTTTAGAACTTCTTTGATCCCCTTATGAAAATTTTGAGAAATTTTTTGATGATGTCTATCATGTTATCCAATAGGATTGGTGGTGGTTTTTGGAACTTGGCTACAAAAATACCTTATAAGGAAGAATGGTCTACCTGCATTCAAAGATTATGAAACACATAAGAAGAGTATACACTACTCATATTAGGTTGAGGAAAAAAATATAAAACTAGATTGGTATCATGGAAGACCTACAAATAAAGAGCTATGTATAATTTCTATGGAAGAGCATCAAAAAATCATAGATGTGTTGCAAAAAAGAGAGGATACAAATGGTACAATGAAATAAGTGAATACAGGTAAATATAGTTTTAGTTTTATATTGTCATTTTAAATATATTAAATACATGTTTCTATATTACTCAAGTGTGTTATTAGTTGAAATTGATTTAAATTGTCCTTTTATAGATCCTTAAGCCATCATTAAAAATTCATCACATACTTTGAGACAAAAAGGAGAGTCCATCCAAATTCAACCTATACGACATGGAATACTTAGTAAAAACATGTATTTTTTAGTTAAATTATATTTAAATACGTTTTTTGTTTATATATTGATATTTCATGTGCATTAATATTTAAAATTGATTTATTATCCTTTTTTATATATCCTTAAGCCATAATCACATTGATCTCATACTTTGAAACAAAAAGGAGAGGATGCAGATTCAAACTACACACATGTGTGGAATACTTTTAAATATAGGTGCTTGAGTTTTGTACATATAGATAGTTTTATATAAATTAAAATATGTATGTTTTGATGATTTCATTGATATTGCTTATACCATTTTGATTTTACGTGGCATGAAGACCTACTACATTCTAGGCAAAAATTTTGGATGTTCTTAAGATGACATAGCCAAATTTTGTAAAAAATGTTTTGAGTTGACATATATGTACATACATACACAATTAAACATTTTCTACAAATTTTTATATATGTACATACACAATTATACTCTATACTTTCATGTATCAAAATCAATATTCTATATATTTTCTTTGTTAAATGTGCATGTTTTCCACCTTTGAAATTTTAAGTTTGATTGTATAATAACTAAATATCATGTATATTATTGTTAAATCAATTATATAAATTTTGATTAAATATGAGACATGTACTTTGAATTATTTCATCCCCTTAAGATGTCTTATTAGGACATATCCTAAATAGTATACTCAATTATATCATTTGTTGTAATGAATCACCTTACTTTGAAACTTTAAATTTGATTGTATAATAACTAAACATGTATATTACTATTAAATTTAGTTTCTTTTGGAAGCTTCACCAAATTTTGAGAACTTATTTGATCCCCTTATGACATCATATTAGGACCCATCAAGATATCCTATTAGGACCCATTAATTTAATAGTATTTAAATTGTATAGAATGTGATTGTTATGATGAGTCATCATAAATTCTAAGTTAATTATATCAATTTCGATTAGATATCAGACATGTAATTTGAATTATTTCATCCCCTTAAGACATACTATTACGAAATATCCTAAATATTATACTTAATTATATAATTGTTATAACTAGTCACCCTAAAATCTAATACTTGTATGTATCAATTAATATTTATATGTAATTATAATCTTCTTTGATCCCCTTAAAATTTTGAATTATAACCAAGTAAGGATTTCAACCTCTCAAAAATTGCCTGAAATTCATAATAAACCACTTCCTCAAAATGGATTCAAACAATGTTAAAACAACAAAAAAGATTGCAATTTTTTTATAGCCAACAATCACTAGGGTTACAATAAATCAAATTAAAATAAAATTAGAATCATGGAAGCCAATAGGACTAATATAAAACATCTAAAATCAGAATTTCAAATCTAAGACACTAAACAATATAATTCACAAATATGGCTTCTTTAAACCCTCAACTTCTTGAAGCATCATTTTTTCCTCTTTCTACAATTTTCTTTGGAAAATCAAAATACAATGAACATGTAACCCTTGAAACATTTTTTTCTAATATAGATATCCTCTCAAACCTGAAATAAACTTGCACTAACAATTTCCAATAGCCTCCTAGGAAAAAAACCATGGTTGCAACAACAACCTTCCAAATCTAGCCAAGAATGACTACCAAAACCATGTCCAAATTTCCTATAATATTAAAAAATAGGCTTCCAAAGCTTCTCCCGAAAAATCCATGACCAATTTGGGAAGAAACCTCTAAAAATAAATGCTAAAAAATTTAAATAGTATATAAAATGCTTTCATAAATCCACTCCCACCAAAATTTCCAAAATGGGAGTCAATTCTTAGATTTTAGGTAGTTTCCAATGTAACTCTTGCCAACTCACCTTAGGTGCCCACATTTTCATGAATGAATTAATTACATTTATAAATACATCATTCAAACTTATAAATCCCTCTAAATCTCACACCCAATTATATTTTTGCAAATTTTAAAATTGAAAATTTCTCAAAGTTCCCTTCGAAATTATCCCCACTCCCAAAATTTGAAATAAAATAATAAAAGGGTAATAATTGAACACTTATTTTATTATGACCTTTCAAATTACCATATTAAAAAAATCATGCACCAAACCTTAGGAAAATATAAAAAATTAAATCCATTCTTTTGGTTGATGTAAGATTGCTCTCACAACTTAGGATGCTCCTAGATCATACTAGGACCCCTTAAGACATCCTATTATGACATGAATTAAATAAACATTGAAACTATTTAAATTGTATAGAATGTGATTATTATGATGAGTCATCCTATAGTCTAAGTTAATTATATCAATTTCAATTAAATATGAGACATGTAATTTGAAGAATTTGATCCCCTTAAGACATCCATAAGTGAAGATGCTTACAATTATTTGATTTGTATTTTGAAATATTTTGGTTTAGGATTATGCCAATTACATGGAAACTTGTACATTAACTTAGTTGTCTTTTTTGACAGAGGATGTGACTCCCATTGCAACAAATAGTACAAGAGGAAAGGGTGGACATAAAGGAAGAAGGTTGTAGAATTTTTGTTGGATGCTATTATTTATTTTGACATCTTTTAAATTAGTGTTTTAGTGGGACATGACATCAAGAGGAATTTTTTATTCTTAAGTTCTCTCCTGAACTTTTCATGATTTGTAAATATGGGAGTACATGATTTAATTTCAAAACTATAGCCTATTTTTTGATAATTAAGTTGTATGATTATTTTTTAATTTTATGTTGTAAAAGAACTAGGAAATATGGTGTATACTTACAGAACAATTTTTTTGGAAAAAATCATTACATTTTGATTGGTATTTATGTTTAATTTATAGAATGTATTAATGCTTTTATTCTCTAATCTTGTATGGTATTGTTTATTTCTTAAAATTTCACCCTTTCTGGTATATAAATGGATTTCTTTTCTTTGTAGATTATGATTTATTTTATTAGATAACATATGTATTATGACATAAATTAAATAATTTCATTGACTAATTATCACTAATTATTGAATGCATATCATGTATATCATGTATGGATCACTAAATTTGTAAAGTACAAGTATTGAAATGTCCTATTAATTTCAACTTTAATTTCATAATTATATTTAAAATTAAACAATAATAAATTCTATTATAATTTACAATATATTAAGTCCATGAAACTAATATATATTAAGGTCACCATAGTACAACCCATGAAATAAATTTCATGAAACAAAATATTAAGTTCATGAGAGACCAAATATGTAGTCCATGAAATAATCAAATACAACCCATGAAATAATCTCTAACTCATATCATCTCTATAGTCAAGAGACCTCTCCACATCATGCAAACTATGTGGATGACCTAAACCACTCTATACAAGAGAAAGATTAAATCAGATGTAAGAAAATTAAAAATGATTTAATGACACTTATTTTATAATTCATCTTAAAATTAAATTACCTTGGTATTTGGCTCTAGATGCTCCGCTGCACCTAGAACAACCTCCAAATTCTCTAAATCAATCTACATCTATAAGAAAAAAAAAGTTGAAATTAGATGAAAGTCTAAAATTAAAAATGGTTTAATTTATAATTTATCATATTTAAATTGTAAAATAAGAGGTTTTGTACCCTCAATTTCAAGCCCTGTTTGTACATGCCTAGCTACAAGATGTGTCTCATGCTATTAGAGAAAAATAATTTAACATGTATGAGCTCATATATATACATATATATATGTATATATATATATATATATATATATATATATATATATATATATATATATATATATATACATATATATATATATGTATATACATATATATATATATGTATGTATATACATCTATATATATATAATAATAAAATTAAATTACCATAATATCTAGCTGATCTGCATGTCCTCCATGAGGGTGTAACTATGACTAATTCAAGGCAGAAAGTGGTGCTAAAAAATTCCTACAAGGTCAAATTTAAAGCATTTATACTTTAATTAGGTTAAAATATATATTCAAGTTTGCACATTTTATGATAAAACTTTTTAAGAAACCTAAAAATTAGATGCCTCATGGATAGCTGCCACATATAATTTTTGTTGAATCCCCATTCTCATTGTCATGTCAACCTAGACATACATATAGACATTTAACACTTATAATATTTACAAGTTTACAAGTACATTTGATATATGGTGGATTCAAAGTTTTCATAATTGTAAAGTTATAATAATGTAAGTTAAATAACTTACAGTATAAATGTACCTTCTCATGTTTTGAGACACTTGATAGTGCATGAGTGATCAACAACCCCTTTGGTGGAATTGACATGGAAGTCAACTGAGTCCCCTTAAGAAGCATAAATATTTAAAACATATGTTCATAATGAATTATAAATTAAAAATCCAAGTTAAAAATTATTTCATAAATAATTTAAAAAATTGAAATCAAAATATTCCATAAGGGTTGATGTCTTGGACTAGTGTCCACATATATACATGAGGTGCAGGTGATTTCCCTATCACTAGTGTCATCTAAACCAAATTTTTTTATTGTTAAAATGTATTGTAATTTTCTTTTCAAATGATATATATTTTCATTAATATTCTTATAGATTCAACATGTAGATTCATATTTATACCTATGTCACACTATCCTTAGGGTGATGCTCTGTAGTAGGAAATTCTATGAAGGAACTGAGGTGACTAGATGATCCACTAGAATCTCAATGCCCACCTGAACTAGGTGTGGTTTGATCAGGTCCATAACATAGCTGATGGAAACTAGTACATACATGTGTTGACACTCATGGAGTGGTACTAGGAGAAAATCCATAGAATGTTCCTCCATCATCATGGTCTCTATGCTCCCTAGCTGCTATTGCAAAACCACATTGATCAAGGTCTCCTATGAGCATACTTAGGGATCCTAATATGGATATCACTACATGTTGATGCACACATGTGGGAATCGTAGGACCAAGAGGGCCAACAAGGGGTTGTGCATGCATGGGGTGTTGGAGATCAATGCTTTCCACTAACCTTTACTGTGGCATGCAACCACCAACACCTCGAAATGATTTAATGTAACACCCTTCCATTTTGGCTATTTGATCGGTAGTGTTTTCTTTGTAATGGTTGTGTCTAATTATGCTTTGACTTTGGAACTAGGTTGCTTTTGATTCCAATTGTTATACAATGTGGATGTTATATTTTGATGTGATGTTATCCTGATGTTACCCTTATGGCATGTTTTGGATTAACTTAGAAGATATTTGATTTAATGATGTTTAATGATGTTGATCATGTTATTGATGTTAGATGCGTCAGTTAGTGATATTGTATTGGTGAAGCATACAGGATTGTATCACTCGCTTGTGAGTGCCCTACGATTATGAGATTTCCTCTTCACGGTTTGATTGATCATATTATGTATATATGCACGTTCGACATGCTCTTTGTTGTAGGTTGGCAGGTACATGACATCGACTCCACCTGGTTTCCAGGTTTGAGCGTGTCCATTGATCAACGAAAATTAATTGGGAGATAGTAGCTAGGTTTTCTGTGTCAATTCATTACCCTAGTCACCTTGTGTCGTCGGGTTGTAGTCGGGTTTGGTTGTTTCATGTTGCCCTGATCACCTTGGTCTTTAATTAAATTCAAGTTAAATGGCTTAGGTTGCTTAATTATTGATTAAATGCTTTTGATTATAATGTTAGGAATGTTACTTTGTTAATTAATTTAATTTAGTTAATAAAATAATCTAATACTGAATTAGATTTATTTTATTGATTAATTAAATTAATTGTGGAATTGATTAAATTATTCCTTGAATTAAAAGTGTTAAAAGATTTAAATTAGTTTGTGTGAAAAGAAGGTTTTAAAATATCTTGAATTCTATTTAGAAATGGGAATTTTGTTTTGAGTGATTTAAAATTCAAAATGTCTTCAAAATGCTATAACTTTGGGTGGAAAAGATATTTTTAAGGGAGTTGACTAAAATTGGAAAACATAATTTTTGGAGAGAAAAAAAATGTGAGGGAAAAGAAAACCCTCTTTTTGAAGGAAGATTGATTTGTTCATTGTGGGAGCAATTGGGCATGAAATTGCATGGGATCAACTGCATTTGGATAGGAATGGGGAAAGGAAGTGATGGCTGCGATCTTACGTGCTCTTGTTGCTTATGTGCAAGCATCCTCTCATTTGAATTTCTTGCTTGTGAATGGAGGTATTTTATCATTTCTTCATATTTAATTGATCTTAAATGGTTTGAATGATTCTAATTGTATTGGTAGTATGTTGGAATCCTTTCATGTATTTTATTTATTTATTTATTTTTTAGACTGCAGGAATCGGGTAGCACGACCCTTCATGTATTTTATTTGAATCAAGTTGATAGTGTAGAATTTATTTTGAGAAATTTTTGAGAATTTTTCCAAATACAAGGTTACCATGCCCAATTTTTAATTAGAGGCTCAAATTGGTGTTTTTATGTTAAAAGTGTGTTGTTGGGAACTTTTGAATCAAAAGGGTATGCTTACATTATTTTATTTTTGAATTTTAAATTTTAAGCTTTTTTATACTTCATCAATGGTGGAACCTGAATATTTGTGAAAATTGGTTTAAACTTGGTCGGTGTTTTTATGTTAAAAGTGTGTTGTTTGGCACTTTTGAATCAAAAGGGTATGCTTACATTATTTTGTTTTTGAATTTTAAATTTTAAGCTTTTTTATACTTCATCAATTGTGGAACCTGGATATTTGTGAAAATTGGTTTAAACTTGGTTGGTGTTTTTATGTTAAAAGTGCATTGTTGGGCACTTTTGAATCAAAAGGGTATGCTTACATTATTTTATTTTTGAATTTTAAATTTTAAGCTTTTTTATACTTCATCAATGGTGGAACCTGGATATTTGTGAAAATTGGTTTAAACTTGGTTGGTGTTTTTATGTTAAAAGTGTGTTGTTGGGCACTTTTGAATCAAAAGGGTATGCTTACATTATTTTATTTTTGAATTTTAAATTTTAAGCTTTTTTATACTTCATCAATGGTGGAACCTGTATATTTGTGAAAGTTGGTTTAAACTTGGTTGGTCTTTTTATGTTAAAAGTGTGTTGTTGGGCACTTTTGAATCAAAAGGGTATGCTTACATTATTTTATTTTTGGAATTTTAAATTTTAAGTTTTTTTATACTTCATCAATGGCTGAACCTGGATATTTGTGAAAATTAGACTTTGTTTAAAAGTTGTTTTTTGAGAATAATATTTCATATTATAATAGGGAATGATAGAAAATGCATATGAATTCTTTGAATGAGATCATTTCAGATCTATTCGCTTGTTCAAATTTCTTATTTGTTATTTTAGTGTAAAAATGTGATTTGATTTACTTTTGAGAATTTGCAAAGAATGGTGATCATTTAAATTGATTACATGCAATGTGTCCTCATGCGATTTGGATTTAAGAAATCCTAATATTAGCTTATTTAGTTGCTTAGAATGTTTTCTAGTGGTGTTTTCATTCATTCTCGGTGTATGGGCAATATCGTATGATTATATATTTGTGAGTGTGCTTTGATTGTGTTGGGTTTTGTTCCTTGAGGCTAGGGACTCTTTGATTGTGTTGTTAATTCGTATTGGGTTTGTTGATCATGTAAGTCTTCCAGTTGTGTGTTCTTGAGATGATTTTATGTCTCTTGTGTTTTGTTATTGTCTCTCTTGGGTAGTGCATGAGATATGCTTCAAAATAAACCTAGTTAGTATGAACGGGTTGTGTGACCTTATGGTTTAAGGTTGAGTTTTGTTATCAATTCTTTATGTGGGTTGTCATTATGTTAGTCAACCTTGTGTTAGTCTTGGGTAGTGCACAATTTGGTTTTAGTTTTGGACATCTGTAGTGATGTGTTACCTGTTGAGGTGTATTGATTATTTGTGATAAGTGTTAGTGCATTGTCTACCCTTGGCATGTGGTTGAGTTATGTGTTGTCAGTAGGAGAGTGGCCCTTTGTGGAGGTCCGACGCCCAAAGAGGTGTCAGGGTAACTCACTTAGAGTTTAATCAAGTGATAATCTAAAAGAATTAATGGGGAACTTCACACTAATAAATTTAAAGAATGCCTCTCTCATGGAACATGCATTGTTAAGACTTGAGATGAGATGAGACGCATAGTTTTGCATGAGGTTCTGGCGCCGGTAGAGGCAAGCTAGGGTAACCCATGAGGGGGGTCCGGTAGCCTAAGAAGGTTGAGCTAGGGTAACTCATGGCAATTTATGTATGACACTCTCCCTACGTCAACAATTAATCAGTTATTGTGTGTTGTATAGTGGTGTACTTGTTCTATGTAACTTGGAAGCAAGGTATTGTCTTGTGAGGTTTAGTACTGTGTTAAGTGATGTTGGTATTTGAGTCAGTTCAGTTATGTTTAGCCTTTGTCTAGAGGTAGTTGGTCTTGACCTGAAATCCTTGTTACTATCTCCTAGCATGGAGGGAGTGGGGCCTTTGGGTTCCACGTGGTCGGGTGGCATGCATTCTTTTCCGTTGGCTCTCCTTCTTGATCGTGTGGTCGTGATTTCGAATTGGAGAGCTCGTTGGATGCTATTGCTTTTTTGGTTTCATTCTTTTTAGTTGATCTTTATTTTATTACCCCTCATTTGTTATCGAGGTGGAATTTGTAAATTGTAATCATGATTATTGGATTTACCTCATTCGGGGAATGAGTGTTGCAATCTTTTTATTTCAATGTTGTTAATTGGAATCTTGAGGTATTTATTTTCCTTGTTGTAATTTATCTTGTATGGGATGTATGTAATCTTAATTTTGTAAGTGATTAATGTTTTGGTTTCTTTTGATGTTAATTGTTGTTTGGGTTTTAATGTAATCTTTGTCTTGTGGCCTTAGAGGTTGTTGGCAATGTGTATTCATCTTACATGTTATTTGTACTTAAACAAAAAAAAAATTGGCACGTTAAAGTAGTGAATTGCAACTTCCTCTAGGGTTGCGTGGCGGGGCATTACACATGGTATCAGAGCCTAGGTTTAAACATTGGGAACTCTAGGATTATGTTGCACCCATTATGTTGTATGTTGTGTAGGTTTATATTTTGGGCACTATGAGCCCATTGTATTGACCTAGTTATTTTTCTCTTTCGTGTTGTTTTCCTTTTGGGTTGATTTCTCTTGTTTGCCTAGAAGTTGTCATTAAGTGGTATAGGTCCAATGGTGCAGGAAACTAGTGGGAAGGATAGGATCCTCGGTGTAGTGCGCAATGCACCGATATCCTTTCTATTGGAAGAATGCATTATGGACGATTGTGTAGTCTATGATTTTGATGTGTTGTGTGTGGTGGACGACAATCAGTTTTGGTGTTGTTTCCACCCTTGCATGTCATTTGTTGAATGCTTTTGTGAGGGTTAGGCTTGCAAGCCTACCAAGAGGTGTGTTTTGTTTGGATTCCTTCTTGTTGCTTGGCTTTTTCGTTGTGTAAAGGGTTTAGACCCTTGAGTGGTTCTTGAGTGTGGTTGTAGTGTGGTTGTTGGTGGGTTGTAGGTGACATGTGTCACCTAAAATTGCCCTTGGTTGGTTTCTTTGTTCGTGTTCTTGGAAAGTTTGGGTGATCTTGAAGGTGCCAAGAAGTTCCTTTTGTGTGCATTCTCCTTTGGAGTTTTGTTGTTTCTCTTCACCATGCAAGTATCTGATGCATGTTTTCTTGTGCTTTACCTCATTGTGCAAGTGATTGCCTGATTTCCCCTATGTGGTTTTGAAGTTTCTTTTGCATGTATATTTTATTGAGATTATAAATATGGTAATGAAAATGATTGATCATTTTGTTAGTTCATAGATTTTGTGCAGGCTCTCTTTTGATCAATGCACTTGTGTGAAAGTGATTGTATGATGATGAGACCATGTTTGCAATAGTGCTTATGTTAGAATTGTAAATTCTTCTCTCTCCTTCCCTCTCTTCTCATTGGTTTAACAAAGATGCCTATCCTTGAGTGTGTGGTGTATTGAAAACCCATAGTATGTGGTATCTTATGAGAAAATGTTTATGTATTCATGAAGGTTTGTTTCCTAGATCAAACCTTGGGTAAAGGACCTAAGTCCCCAAGTTGCATTCATATTTATGAAAAATGTATAATATGAATAGAAAACCATTTTGTAGTAAGTAAAAGTTTAGAGAAAATAAAGGATTAGTGAAACCATTGCATGTAAACGATAATTGCATAATAGGTGCATCTTGTTGGTGAGGCCTATAGTCCCCAACTTTATTGTTAAATTTTAAGAAACCATGTAGATGATAAATTATTGTACCTGGATTCAAAATGCAAAGTGTTAAATGAATGTTGAAGTGATAAGGTCACATAACTTGGCTTGAGTAAACTTTGTAATGTTATCGCACTATATGTGATTGTATGGAGCTTGTGCTAGCGGTATTTGTAGGCTTCCAGGAGTAAGCCTGACACTAGGGGGGGAGGATGTAACACCCCTCCATTTTGGCTCTTTCATCGGTAGTGTTTTCTTTGTAATGGTTGTGTCTGATTATGCTTTGACTTTGGAACTAGGTTGCTTTTGATTGCAATTGTTATACAATGTGGATGTTATATTTTGATGTGATGTTATCCTGATGTTACCCTTATGGCATGTTTTGGATTAACTTAGAATATATTTGATTTAATGATGTTTTATGCTGTTGATCATGTTATTGATGTTAGATGCATCAGTTAGTGATATTGTATTGGTGAAGCGGACAGGATTGTATCACTCGCTTGCGAGTGCCCTACGATTATGAGATTTCCTCTTCATAGTTTGATTGATCATATTATGTATATATGCACGTTCGACATGCTCTTTGTTGCAGGTTGGCAGGTACATGACATTGACTCCACCTGGTTTCCAGGTTTGAGCGTGTCCATTGACCAACAAAAATTAATTGGGAGATAGTAGCTAGGTTTTCTGTGTCAAGTCGTTACCCTAGTCACCTTGTGTCGTCGGGTTGTAGTCGGGTTTGGTTGTTTCATGTTGCCCTAGTCTTTAATTAAATTCAAGTTAAATGGCTTAGGTTGCTTGATTATTGATTAAATGCTTTTGATTATAATGCTAGGAATGTTACTTTATTAATTAATTTAATTTAGTTAATAAAATAATCTAATACTGAATTAGATTTATTTTATTGATTAATTAAATTAATTGTGGAATTGATTAAATTATTCCTTGAATTAAAAGTGTTAAAATATTTAAATTAGTTTGTGTGAAAAGAAGGTTTTAAAATATGTTGAATTCTATTTAGAAATGGGAATTTTGTTTTGAGTGATTTAAAATTCAAAATGTCTTCAAAATGCTATAACTTTGGGTGGAAAAGATATTTTTAGGGGAGTTGACTAAAATTGGAAAACATAATTTTTGGAGAGAAAAAAAATGTGAGGGAAAAGAAAACCCTCTTTTTGAAGGAAAATTGATTTGTTCATTGTGGGAGCAATTGGGCATGAAATTGATTGGGATCAACTGCATTTGGATAGGAATGGGGAAAGGAAGTGATGGCTGCGACCTTATGTGCTCTTGTTGCTTATATGCAAACATCCTCTCATTTGAATTTCTTGCTTGTGAATGGAGGTATTTTATCATTTCTTCATATTTACTTGATCTTAAATGGTTTGAATGATTCTAATTGTATTGGTAGTATGTTGGAATCCTTTCATGTATTTTATTTGAATCAAGTTGATAGTGTAGAATTTATTTTGAGAAATTTTTGAGAATTTTTCCAAATACAAGGTTACCATGCCCAATTTTTAATTAGAGGCTCAAATTGGTGTTTTTATGTTAAAAGTGTGTTGTTGGGCACTTTTGAATCAAAAGGGTATGCTTACATTATTTTATTTTTGAATTTTAAATTTTAAGCTTTTTATACTTCATCAATGGTGGAACCTGGATATTTGTGAAAATTGGTTTAAACTTGGTTGGTGTTTTTATGTTAAAAGTGTGTTGTTGGGCACTTTTGAATCAAAAGGGTATGCTTACATTATTTTATTTTTGAATTTTAAATTTTAAGCTTTTTTATACTTCATCAATGGTGGAACCTGGATATTTGTGAAAATTGGTTTAAACTTGGTTGGTGTTTTTATGTTAAAAGTGTGTTGTTGGGAACTTTTGAATCAAAAGGGTATGCTTACATTATTTTATTTTTGAATTTTAAATTTTAAGCTTTTTTATACTTCATCAATGGTGGAACCTGGATATTTGTGAAAATTGGTTTAAACTTGGTTGGTGTTTTTATGTTAAAAGTGTGTTGTTGGGCACTTTTGAATCAAAAGGGTATGCTTACATTATTTTATTTTTGAATTTTAAATTTTAAGCTTTTTTATACTTCATCAATGGTGGAACCTGGATATTTGTGAAAATTGGTTTAAACTTGGTTGGTGTTTTTATGTTAAAAGTGTGTTGTTGGGCACTTTTGAATCAAAAGGGTATGCTTACATTATTTTATTTTTGAATTTTAAATTTTAAGCTTTTTTATACTTCATCAATGGTGGAACCTGGATATTTGTGAAAATTGGTTTAAACTTGGTTGGTGTTTTTATGTTAAAAGTGTGTTGTTGGGCACTTTTGAATCAAAAGGGTATGCTTACATTATTTTATTTTTGAATTTTAAATTTTAAGCTTTTTTATACTTCATCAATGGTGGAACCTGGATATTTGTGAAAATTGGTTTAAACTTGGTTGGTGTTTTTATGTTAAAAGTGTGTTGTTGGGAACTTTTGAATCAAAAGGGTATGTTTACATTATTTTATTTTTGGAATTTTAAATTTTAAGTTTTTTTATACTTCATCAATGGTGGAACCTGGATATTTGTGAAAATTAGACTTTGTTTAAAAGTTGTTTTTTGAGAATAATATTTCAGATTATAATAGGGAATGATAGAAAATGCATATGAATTCTTTGAATGAGATCATTTCAGATCTATTCGCTTGTTCAAATTTCTTATTTGTTAATTTAGTGTAAAAATGTGATTTGATTTACTTTTGAGAATTTGCAAAGAATGGTGATCATTTAAATTGATTACATGCAATGTGTCCTCATGTGACTTGGATTTAAGAAATCCTAATATTAGCCTATTTAGTTGCTTAGAATGTTTTCTAGTGGTGTTTTCATTCATTCTCGGTGTATGGGCAATATCGTATGATTATATAGTTGTGAGTGTGCTTTGATTGTGTTGGGTTTTGTTCCTTGAGGCTAGGGAATCTTTGATTGTGTTGTTAATTCGTATTGGGTTTGTTGATCATGTAAGTCTTCCAGTTGTGTGTTCTTGAGATGATTTTATGTCTCTTTTGTTTTGTTATTGTCTCTCTTGGGTAGTGCATGAGATATGCTTCAAAATAAACCTGGTTACTATGAACGGGTTGTGTGACCTTATGGTTTAAGGTTGAGTCTTGTTATCAATTCTTTATGTGGGTTGTCATTATGTTAGTCAACCTTGTGTTAGTCTTGGGTAGTGCACGCTTTGGTTTTAGTTTTGGACATCCGTAGTGATGTATTACCTGTTGAGGTGTATTGATTATTTGTGATAAGTGTTAGTGCATTGTCTACCCTTGGCATGTGGTTGAGTTATGTGTTGTCAGTAGGAGAGTGGCCCTTTATGGGGGTTCGACGCCCAAAGAGGTGTCAGGGTAACTCACTTAGAGTTTAATCAAGTGATAATCTAAAAGAATTAATGGGGAACTTCACACTAATAAAGTTAAAGAATGCCTCTCTCATGGAGCATGCATTGTTAAGACTTGAGATGAGATGAGAAGCATAGTTTTGCATGAGGGTCCGGCGCCGGTAGAGGCAATTCAGGGTAACCCATGATGGGGGTCCGGTAGCCTAGGAAGGTTGAGCTAGGGTAACTCATGGAAATTTATGTATGACACTCTCCCTACGTCAACAGTTAGTTAGTTATTGTGTGTTGTACAATGGTGTACTTGTTCTATGTAACCTGGAAGCAAGGTATTATCTTGTGAGGTTTCGTACTGTGTTAAGTGATGTTGGTATTTGAGTCAGTTCAGTTATGTTTAGCCTTTGTCTAGAGGTAGTTGGTATTGACGTGAAATCCTTGTTACTATCTCCTAGCACGGAGGGAGTGGGGCCTTTGGGTTCCACGTGGTCGGGTGGCGTGCATTCTTTTCCGTTGGCTCTCCTTCTTGATCGTGTGGTCATGATTTCCAATTGGAGAGCTCGTTGGATGTTGTTGCTTTTCTGGTTTCGTTCTTTTCAGTTGATCTTTATTTTATTACCCCTCATTTGTTATCGAGGTGGAATTTGTAAATTGTAATCATGATTATTGGATTTACCTCATTCGGGGAATGAGTGTTGCAATCTTATTGTTTAAATGTTGTTAATTGGAATCTTGAGGTATTTATTTTCCTTGTTGTAATTTATCTTGTATGGGATGTATGTAATCTTAATTTTGTAAGTGATTAATGTTTTGGTTTCTTTTGATGTTAATTGTTGTTTGGGTTTTAATGTAATCTTTGTCTCGTGGCCTTAGAGGTTGTTGGCAATGTGTATTCGTCTTACATGTTATTTGTACTTAAACCAAAAAAAAAATTGGCAAGTTAAAGTAGTGAATTGCAACTTCCTCTAGGGTTGCGTGGCGGGGCATTACACATGGTATCAGAGCCTAGGTTTAAACACTGGGAACTCTGGGATTATGTTGGACCCATTATGTTGTAAGTTGTGTAGGTTTATATTTTGGGCACTATGAGCCCATTGTATTGACCTAGTTATTTTTCTCTTTCGTGTTGTTTTCCTTTTGGGTTGATTTCTCTTGTTTACCCAGAAGTTGCCGTTAAGTGGTATAGGTCCAATGGTGCAGGAAACCAGTGGGAAGGATAGGATCCTCGGTGTAGTGCGCAATGCACCAATATCCTTTCTATTGGAAGAATTCATTATGGACGATTGTGTAGTGTGTGATTTGGATGTGTTGTGTGTGGTGGATGACAATCAGTTTTGTTGTTGTTTCCACCTTTGCATGTCATTTGTTGAATGCCTTTGTGAGGGTTAGGCTCGCAAGCCTCCCAAGAGGTGTGTTTTGTTTGTATTCCTTCTTGTTGCTTGGCTTTTTCGTTGTGTAAAGGGTTGAGACCCTTGAGTGGTTCTTGAGTGTGGTTGTAGTGTGGTTGTTGGTAGGTTGTAGGTGACATGTGTCGCCTAAAACTTCCCTTGCTTGGTTTCTTTGTTCGTGTTCTTGGAAATTTTGGGTGACCTTGAAGGTGCCAAGAAGTTCCTTTTGTGTGCATTCTCCTTTGGAGTTTTGTTGTTTCTCTTCACCATGCAAGTATCTTATGCATGTTTTCTTGTGCTTTACCTCATTGTGCAAGTGATTGCCTGATTTCCCCTATGTGGTTTTGAAGTTTCTTTTGCATGTGTATTTTATTGAGATTATAAATATGGTAATGAAAATGATTGATCATGTTGTTAGTTCATAGATTTTGTGCAGGCTCTCTTTCGATCAATGCACTTGTGTGAAAGTGATTGTATGATGATGAGACCATGTTTGCAATAGTGCTTATGTTAGAATTGTAAATTCTTCTCTCTCCTTCCCTCTCTTCTCATTGGTTTAACAAAGATGCCTATCCTTGAGTGTGTGGTGTATTGAAAACCCATAGTATGTGGTATCTTATGAGAAAATGTTTATGTATTCATGAAGGTTTGTTTCCTAGATCAAACCTTGGGTAAAGGACCTAAGTCCCCAAGTTGCATTCATATTTATGAAAAATGTATAATATGAATAGAAAACCATTTTGTAGTAAGTAAAAGTTTAGAGAAAATGAAGGATTAGTGAAACCATTGCATGTAAACGATAATTGCATAATAGGTGCATCTTGTTGGTGAGGCCTATAGTCCCCAACTTTATTGTTAAATTTTAAGAAACCATGTAGATGATAAATTATTGTACCTAGATTCAAAATGCAAAGTGTGAAATGAATGTTGAAGTGATAAGGTCACATACCTTGGCTTGAGTAAACTTTGTAATGTTATCGCACTATATGTGATTGTATGGAGTTTGTGCTAGGGGTATTTGCAGGCTTCCAGGAGTAAGCCTTACCCTAGGGGGGGAGGATGTAACACCCCTCCATTTTGGCTCTTTGATCGGTAGTGTTTTCTTTGTAATGATTGTGTATGATTATGCTTTGACTTTGGAACTAGGTTGCTTTTGATTGCAATTGTTATACAATGTGGATGTTATATTTTGATGTGTTGTTATCCTGATGTTACCCTTATGGCATGTTTTGGATTAACTTAGAATATATTTGATTTAATGATGTTTTATGCTGTTGATCATGTTATTGATGTTAGATGTGTTAGTTAGTGATATTGTATTGGTGAAGTGGACAGGATTGTATCACTCGCTTGTGAGTGCCCTACGATTATGAGATTTCCTCTTCACGGTTTGATTGATCATATTATGTATATATGGACGTTCGACATGCTCTTTGTTGCAGGTTGGTAGGTACATGACATCGACTCCACCTGGTTTCCAGGTTTGAGTGTGTCCATTGACCAACGAAAATTAATTGGGAGATAGTAGCTAGGTTTTCTATGTCAAGTTGTTACCCTAGTCACCTTGTGTTATCGGGTTGTAGTCGGGTTTGGTTGTTTCATGTTGCCCTGATCACCTTGGTCTTTAATTAAATTCAAGTTAAATGGCTTAGGTTGCTTAATTATTGATTAAATGCTTTTGATTATAATGCTAGGAATGTTACTTTATTAATTAATTTAATTTAGTTAATAAAATAATCTAATACTGAATTCGATTTATTCTATTGATTAATTAAATTAATTGTGAAATTGATTAAATTATTCCTTGAATTAAAAGTGTTAAAAGATTTAAATTAGTTTGTGTGAAAAGAAGGTTTTAAAATATGTTGAATTCTATTTAGAAATGGGAATTTTGTTTTGAGTGATTTAAAATTCAAAATGTCTTCAAAATGCTATAACTTTGGGTGGAAAAGATATTTTTAGGGGAGTTGACTAAAATTGGAAAACATAATTTTTGGAGAGAAAAAAAATGTGAGGGAAAAGAAAACCCTCTTTTTGAAGGAAAATTGATTTGTTCATTGTGGGAGCAATTGGGCATGAAATTACATGGGATCAACTGCATTTGGATAGGAATGGGGAAAGGAAGTGATGGCTGCGATCTTACGTGCTCTTGTTGCTTATGTGCAAACATCTTCTCATTTGAATTTCTTGCTTGTGAATGGAGGTATTTTATCATTTCTTCATATTTACTTGATCTTAAATGGTTTGAATGATTCTAATTGTATTGGTAGTATGTTGGAATCCTTTCATGTATTTTATTTGAATCAAGTTGATAGTGTAGAATTTAGTTTGAGAAATTTTTGAGAATTTTTCCAAATACAAGGTTACCATGCCCAATTTTTAATTAGAGGCTCAAATTGGTGTTTTTATGTTAAAAGTGTGTTGTTGGGCACTTTTGAATCAAAAGGGTATGCTTACATTATTTTATTTTTGAATTTTAAATTTTAAGCTTTTTTATACTTCATCAATGGTGGAACCTGGATATTTGTGAAAATTGGTTGAAACTTGGTTGGTGTTTTTATGTTAAAAGTGTGTTGTTGGGAACTTTTGAATCAAAAGGGTATGCTTACATTATTTTATTTTTGAATTTTAAATTTTAAGCTTTTTTATACTTCATCAATGGTGGAACCTGGATATTTGTGAAAATTGGTTTAAACTTGGTTGGTGTTTTTATGTTAAAAGTGTGTTGTTGGGAACTTTTGAATCAAAAGGGTATGCTTACATTATTTTATTTTTGGAATTTTAAATTTTAAGTTTTTTTATACTTCATCAATGGTGGAACCTAGATATTTGTGAAAATTAGACTTTGTTTAAAAGTTGTTTTTTGAGAATAATATTTCATATTATAATAGGGAATGATAGAAAATGCATATGAATTCTTTGAATGAGATCATTTCAGATCTATTCGCTTGTTCAAATTTCTTATTTGTTATTTTAGTGTAAAAATGTGATTTGATTTACTTTTGAGAATTTGCAAAGAATAGTGATCATTTAAATTGATTACATGCAATGTGTCCTCACGCGACTTGGATTTAAGAAATCCTAATATTAGCTTATTTAGTTGCTTAGAATTTTTTCTAGTGGTGTTTTCATTCATTCTCGGTGTATGGGCAATATCGTATGATTATATATTTGTGAGTGTGCTTTGATTGTGTTGGGTTTTGTTCCTTGAGGCTAGGGACTCTTTGATTGTGTTGTTAATTCGTATTGGGTTTGTTGATCATGTTAGTCTTCCAGTTGTGTGTTCTTGAGATGATTTTATGTCTCTTGTGTTTTGTTATTGTCTCTCTTGGGTAGTGCATGAGATATGCTTCAAAATAAACCTGGTTACTATGAACGGGTTGTGTGACCTTATGGTTTAAGGTTGAGTCTTGTTATCAATTCTTTATGTGGGTTGTCATTATGTTAGTCAACCTTGTGTTAGTCTTGGGTAGTGCACGCTTTGGTTTTAGTTTTGGACATCTGTAGTGATGTGTTACCTATTGAGGTGTATTGATTATTTGTGATAAGTGTTAGTGCATTGTCTACCCTTGGCATGTGGTTGAGTTATGTGTTGTCAGTAGGAGAGTGGCCCTTTGTGGGGGTCCGATGCCCAAAGAGGTGTCAGGGTAACTCACTTAGTGTTTAATCAAGTGATAATCTAAAATAATTAATGGGGAACTTCACACTAATAAATTTAAAGAATGCCTCTCTCATGGAACATGCATTGTTAAGACTTGAGATGAGATGAGACGCATAGTTTTGCATGAGGGTCCAGCGCCGGTAGAGGCAAGCCAGGGTAACCCATGATGGGGGTCTGGTAGCCTAGGAAGGTTGAGCTAGGGTAACTCATGGCAATTTATGTATGACACTCTCCCTACGTCAATAGTTAGTCAGTTATTATGTGTTGTACAGTGGTGTGCTTGTTCTATGTAACCTGGAAGCAAGGTATTGTCTTGTGAGGTTTCGTACTGTGTTAAGTGATGTTGGTATTTGAGTCAGTTCAGTTATGTTTAGCCTGTCTAGAGGTAGTTGGTATTGACCTGAAATCCTTGTTACTATCTCCTAGCACGGAGGGAGTGGGGCCTTTGGGTTCCACGTGGTCGGGTGGCGTGCATTCTTTTCTGTTGTCTCTCCTTCTTGATCGTGTGGTCGTGATTTCCAATTGGAGAGTTCGTTGGATGCTGTTGCTTTTCTGGTTTCGTTCTTTTCAGTTGATCTTTATTTTATTACCCCTCATTTGTTATCGAGGTGGAATTTGTAAATTGTAATCATGATTATTGGATTTACCTCATTCGGGGAATGAGTGTTGCAATCTTATTGTTTAAATGTTGTTAATTGGAATATTGAGGTATTTATTTTCCTTGTTGTAATTTATCTTGTATGGGATGTATGTAATCTTAATTTTGTAAGTGATTAATGTTTTGGTTTCTTTTGATGTTAATTGTTGTTTGGGTTTTAATGTAATCTTTGTCTCGTGGCCTTAGAGGTTGTTGGCAATGTGTATTCGTCTTACATGTTATTTGTACTTAAACAAAAAAAAAATTTGGCACGTTAAAGTAGTGAATTGCAACTTCCTCTAGGGTTGCATGGCGGGGCATTACATTTAAAGTCAAAATAATTGGTCTTTTTTCCCAAAAAAAATCCTCATATATAGTTTCATCAAAAATTATGATGGTGCCTCTACATTAGTGTGTTGTGGATTATCAAATACCATCCGCCATTGATCACAAAAATGTGTACTCATCTATGGATGTGTACACAACCTTGTGGATATTCTAGATTTAGTTGCAAGAATGGGCTAGTGAGTATTATGGTCAATAAAATAATGTGCTATATGGGATTTTGTTATTTCTAGGTATAAAATGTATTTGTATGATAGAAGATTTAGATAAAACCATATCATCTCCTCCCTATCTCATCAATGCCTATCTAAGTTAGAATTAATAGACCTAATGGCATCCAAAAAAAATTACATCTTAGATGAAACACGTCTTGCATGTGGTGGAATCGATGCTTCATTTTGCATAGCATTGATTTGGTTTTGAATGGATGCCACATTTTCATTGATACATGTTCATAAGAGATCCTCATCTAATCTAGCAGGTAGTGGAGGTGGGATATGAGGTGGATGGGGTGGAGGGGGTAGTGGAAGTGGTGGAGGTGGAGATTGCTAAGGTTGTGGATTAATGATATAATCAATGTCAAATTTATCCATGATATTTGTATAAGTGTTCACCTACATTAAATTATACAAAATTAACATACAAACTTATAAAGTTACATCAAATAGTTAAATTGTAAATATATATGCAAATTTATTTAAATAAGATGTGCATACATATGCATACACATACATACATTGATTCAACTTGAGCATGTGCATCATGTTTTAAAATTTAAGATCTACATACATTTAAAATAAAAAATATGATGTATAGCGCATTCGTACATCATTCAACTAAACTATGTGTACATACAAATTTTAATATTTAAGATGTAGAAATATGTAATTTTAATACATGTACATACTAAAAAATAAAATTGAAACATTCACTAAAAGCTCATTTATATCTAACACATAAATTATATTTTTCAAATAGGATAAATTATGATAGTAGCTATAAAATATACTATTATAAATTCATCATTATAAGTTATTATATTCATAAACTGAACACTAAAAAATATCAATCCAACCAAATTAATAAATTCATCACTAAAAATATCCATCCAACAAGATTCATAAATTCATCACTAAAAATATCCATTGAGCCAAATTCATAAATTCATCACTAAAAATATCCATACAACCAAATTCAGAATTTCATCACTAAGAATATCCATCCAACCAAATTCACAAATTGATCACAAAAAATACCCATCCAACCAAATTCATAAATTCATAACTATAAGATCATTTTCTTAATTTATAAATTGTTGCAGCTCTCTACTTCATTTCTTCATTTCTTTGTGTTTTACTTTTTGAAATCAGACTTTCTCCTCTCCTCTAGCCATTGCCAATGCTCATCTAAGACCTCATCCATAGACCTAACAAAATCAACAAAATTTTGTATCTTAGATGCAAAATACCTCAAAGGTGGTGTGATACACTTCATTTAGAATATTGTTGATTTGATCTTGAATGGATGATCTGTGATTGCAAGTGAGCACAATCAGGTTAAGGTGGTGGATGTGGGGTGTTATGAGGTGGAGTGGGTAGAGGTAGTGGATTATGGATATTATTGAATTGATCGATGATCTCTACTTGATATAAGTGAACCTACATTAGATTTATTAATTTCAAAAAGTGAGATAGATGTTTAGAAAATACCCTTAAACCATTCAATATAAATTCCCTAATTGAATACAAATGATAAAATGTGTAATCCTTATTTATGTCTAAGGCATGTTACTTGAATGAGAAAACAATCATCTATTATATGATGGCTTAAGGGGAAATATGTATAAAAAATGGCATGGCTTAAGGGAATGAAATTTGGTGAAGTTTTCCAAGGCAAGCAAATTTCATTAAGGTCCTAGGATAAAATGAGTACTTTAGGGTTTACAATTCAGAGTTTAGGGTTTATGGTTTAGGGTAATAGGATGGCTTAAGGGGATCTATGTAGTAAGGTCTTAGGAAAAAATGGCATGGTTTAAGTGAATAAAATTTGGTGAATTTTCCCAAGGAAGCCAAATTTCATTAAGGTCATGGGAAAAAATGAGTGCTTTATGGTTAGGGCTTAGATGTTAGGTTTTAGGACCTTTAGGGTAATACGATGGCTTAACAAGATCTATGAATTAAGGTCATAGGATAAAATGATGGATTTAGGGTTTAGGGTAATAGGATGGCTTATAGGGATCTATGTAGTAATTTCTTAGGAAAAAATGACATGGCTTAAGGGAATAAAATTTAGTGAAGTTTCCCAAGACAACCAAATTGCATTAAGGTCCTAAGACAAAATTAAAGCTTCAGGGTTTAGGGTTTAGAGTTTATGGTTTATGGTTTAGGGTAATAGGATGGCTTAAGGGGATCTTTGTAGTAAGGTCCTAGAACAAAATGAAATGGCTTAAGTGAATAAAATTTGGTGAAGTTTCCCAACAAAATAAAATTTCATTAAGGTTTTAGGACAAAATGAATACTTTCGGGTTTACAATTTAGATTTTAGGGTTTAGGGTCTAGGGTAATATGATGGCTTCAGGGGATCTATGAAGTAAGGTCCTGGGAGAAAATGATCTATTTAGGGTTTAGGTTTTAGGGTAATAGGATGGATTAAGGGGATCTTTGTGATGGAACCTTAAATTGCTTTGGCTCCATTTTTAAAATCATGCAAAATTTGGATTGATTCCATCTCTTTCGGGTTAGGGTTTTATTTACCATCATTGTTTTAGGGTTTGTGTTGTTAAAACCATTCCTAATTAACCCTTGAGTCTAAGGCCTTTGGAAACTATTATATTTCATCATTGACCTTTTTTAATAGGTTCTTATTTTCCTAAGTTGTGACTTATGTTGTCAAGTTCATTCTTTTCTCGACACCTTGATCCTAGTGGTCCCAATCTGTGCATGTGGTTGTATTAAAATTATTGCCTTATTTTAATTAGGGTCGATGTCTTTAAAAATATTATGTCTAAAGTATAAGATCGAGTGTTAATATTCACTTAAGGTTTTAACCTTAATTGTTATCTCCCTGACCATCATTTTCCTAGAAATGACCCCTTCTTAAAACTAGCATTTTTATTGTGTGCAGATGTTAAGTTCTATGATGATCGTTCAATCATCATTAGCAAATCACTAACATTCCTCACTTCCCCATCTAGATTCATTCTTCTTTAAAACAATCATATGCACTAGTGGGAGCAAGCCACACATCTTCTACTTTGGTGGGCCTGATAACTTTAAATGATCTATGAGTGGTATTAAAGAAAAATTGACATTAGTCATTGGATGATGTGGTTTCATTATGGTCAATCTCCACCACCCCATCCAATTTTATTTTATAGTAAAGAAATGTCATGGGTTGGTGGACTATTGACACTTGTTGCTTCATAAGGGGACTTTCTTGGCCTTGGAGACAACAAACACTTAATGGATAAAGGATCATCGGTCGATGGCAAGAGATGTGGGCCAATCCTTACCACTCCCTATCATCCCATGAGGGGCCCATTCATGTCTTCCATTTCTCATCAAGGGAGTGGGTGATTTCCTTATGGAATAACATGAAAGGATGGATTGACACTAATAAAGAAAAAGTTTGAATATTGATCAAATTGGCTGAGAATACATTAGGGCTAAAATAGTGTAATATTTCAATTAATTTATTTTTGTACATGCTGGATTTCTTTTTATTTTGGCCATCAATTTTGTCAGATAATGGTACACATGGGAAGGTGACATTTGAAGTAAGGCAGGGTATGGGTTGATGGTTTGAGTTTAGATCATGATCACTCCCTTCCATCCTTTTTGAGATGAGTTGCAATTGGATTAATTCCCATGGGTGAGTAGAAAAATTAAACATGACAAGCTTTTCTTTAATGCTAAGTAGGTGATTAATTGTACAAAAAAAGTGGATGTCTATCCACATCATTTTTTTCTAATTAGAGAAAGGAAATAGGAACATGCAGTCAACCTTTTCATAATTAATTACCTTGATTGTGATTATTAGTTGACTTATCTCAACATGTGATCAATGGATGAGGTTCAAAACTCAAATAGTTGATTGTCATCTCACTTGCACAAGCCTTCCTCAACCATTAATGGTAAGAAAGATAAAGTTGCTCAATATAATGAGGATTAATATCCATATTTTTCTTAACAATTTGCAATCAGAAGTTGAGAAATTAAGTTTGAGTTCATGAAGAGTATGGCATAAGAAGTTACAGAGATATTGTGGTATCTTTTTCCTAGATATGTAGGGGCTTATAAATACTTGTTTAAATTATGTATAAGTTAATGTGTCAACTCTAAAGACCTAGGGTGGTGAGGGTTTGGTAGTCTACAATCTCCTTTTAAGCTAATAAGAATTGTGAGGGTTTGAATGTTTTATTCTACAAGGTATTCTTAAGAACAAACTAGTGAAATGTCTACCTGAAAAATAGAGCCTCCTTGTTCTTATCTTGTTCTTGTTGAAAGTAAGTAAACCTAGTATGTATACCAACCCACTTAGTAGGTCTAGGCGACGTAGTCTTCTAGAGGCCAAAGACGATACTCCTGAAACTTAAATTGAAATACCAGGAGCTCTTGAAGCACCAAAGTTGAAGAAGAAAGCCTATAGGAAGGCTATGAAGGGAGGTTTCGAGAGAACCTATAGCTTGAGAAGCAAGGTTGTTTCAAAATAATTGGTCAAGTTTAGAAATAAAAAAAAATTAAATCATGTGAGGGAAGTGAACAAGAAGAATAAGTATAATAAGGCTTATATGGGGAGGCATAACTCTCCCATAGAGGTTTCATACAGCCCTGTAGGTGATGAAGAAGATACTAATCCAAAGTATGGTCATTACGTACTCACTTTATTGCCACATGAGGATTTTGATGAGGGAGCTTCTCTAGTTTCAACATGAACATAGAGTAGGTGGGTATACTCTAATGCTGGCGAATTAGAGTAGTTCCCTAGTTCTGTTTTTATTTTTTATAATGTCCACCATGGCCACTTCAAAAAACTCATCCTTTTTAGCATGAGTATGGTCTTTTGATTTTTATGCTAAATTGGAAACCTTTTTTCCTAGTGTGAAGGAGAGGTGTTCACTTCTATTGCTTCAGTGATAAGTATGCATTTTCTAGTTAACATATAAACTTTATCCTTGGTTGTTGATGGAGAATCTTCTTTGATCGACATGGAAGAATTGTTTTAGAGCTATTGCAACAACAAAAGATTCCTTGTGGAAGGATGGCTAGTCTTCTTCAATGAATCATGTGGACTTTTATCTTTTATTTCCCCTATTCTAAAATGATTAAATGTAACCATCTAGGGAATCTCTGAAATTAAGGTGAAATTAATTTCCAAATGTAAATGTAATGGAAATTGTAATTTTAACTTAATACTTTTTGCTGCCATATCTATATAAATGGGACTTTAGGG
The DNA here is from genome assembly GCA_007258455.2 of Sequoia sempervirens. Taxonomy (NCBI): domain Eukaryota; kingdom Viridiplantae; phylum Streptophyta; class Pinopsida; order Cupressales; family Cupressaceae; genus Sequoia; species Sequoia sempervirens. Next base: position 787,855,146 of record VDFB02271358.1, read on the forward strand.
CCAGTTATAGGAGAGTGGAAAAAGTTAGTAGGTTGTTTTGGAATTAGTCACATAGAAAGATGTAAAGGATACTAAATATTTTGGTGTTAAGTCTTAGGTTCAAGTTTGATAATATGTATATGAAGTTATGATAGTAATACTAGCAATATAGAACTGAATAGTGCAAGTTTGACACCATTTTCTCTCTAATGTACTGGGTTTATAAACTATAAATAATATAATCAAGGAGTATCTCATTTGTCTCTATTACTTTCCAATGAAAGTATGATTGTATTGTTTCTTATTAATTCAATGAATTGATATAGATTCTTGAATAAAGCTATAGGTTTGTATTGAATTAAGTATTAGGATGCTTGTAAGAAGTGATGGTTGAGACACAATGTTGAAATATTGTAATGCAATATTCTCAAATCTTTGAATAATGTCATGTGTGAGCATTGCTATCAAATTATGTGGGTGTTTGGATTGACCTCACTCCAAGGATGAGGCATTATTCTAAGTGACATAAATTTATTGCATTGTATTGATTAATTCAACAAAAAACCATCCATTAAATAAAATTCTTTGAAATGGGTTACAATTATGTTAAGCATTACCATTCTCATGCTCCTAATATGAATTGTTGTTAAGAAACAACCAACTTCTTTAATGTGTTATGTTCGTTTAGCCTCAATGTGAGAATTATCTTTTTGTTGCAATGTTATTGATTATGTGAAAAAGGAATATCATATGAACATAACAAGGATTACCCTCTTGGGTTTCACGAAGCTTGAAGTGTATAAGTAAGGGCCTGAGAATCCTTACTTGTGTGTTGGCCAATCCTTACCCTTGCTAATCATTGGATTATGGAAAATCCATAGGTGAGTGGTAAGATCAAGTTTGGTTCTAAGAAAATAACCAACATAAATGATGAATCTACTAGGGAGAACCTTATGAAATTGTGATAATAGCTCCAGATACAAGGTAGGAGCAACATATCCATGTACTTCCCATGTTTTATTTTTCATGAAGCATAACCTTGTAGGAAAACTAGATTAAATGATCTAGAAGAAAATTTTGTTCCCCATTAAGTGAATTAAGCTCAAATAAAGGGAATGTTGGTAGTAATTTTACATAATTTTAAGGTGTAATTTGAAATATTTATATTCAGTTGAAGAAGTGTGCTTATCTTTGAATTTTTCCCGATAAAAGGACTAAGGTATAGATATATTTGAGCTATTTATTTTAAAATTATAGGGGAGTAAATGGTCAACTATGAAGTTGATATGTGAGGGTAGAATAGGGATACAATAAAATGTATCATTCCCATATATCTCCCAATGGAATGTCAAGTAAAAACATGCAGGACATGCAACATTTATCATGCCATTAGAGGAATTTCTCTCTCAAGAGATATAAAATGCTAAAATTTAGTGGTATTTAAGGTTTTGCAAACCTGCATCCTAATGATATTAGGAAACATTTACCTAAATTTATAGGGAAAAGCTTAGAATCAAATTCTAGACATTTGCATGCATCCATGGATTTGATGGGTGATTATGAGGAAAATAATTAAGATGTCATGAGGTTTGTTGTCCAGTCTCTAAAAGAAGATGCAAGAGATTGGTTTACATATTTTCCAATATGTTCTATAGCTTCATGGAATAAGTGTATGATAGAATTTGTAGAAAAAATTGGTGAAAGGATTAATATAAATGTGGTAAGGAAAGGATTCATGGAAATCTAGAAAGATGAAGAGGAGTTAGTCCTTTCTTTTGATCTTAGATTTTTAAAAGTAGTAAGAAACATTCTTGAAAACATGAAACCAAGTGATGTAAAATATTTAGCTATATATCTAGGTGCATTTGATAATGAGATGAGCTATTTTTTAAGGGACAAGGAGCCCACAAAATTGGATCATGCATACCAAATTGTCATGGATATTTAAAACAACATGAGATATTCAATGATGAAGGTATCTATGGCTACAAGTCTTTATTTTCCTAACATACATCAGATAAATGAAATTCATAAGGATGAAAGAGATGGTCAAGATGATGATAATTTTGATTCCTTAACTTGTTTTTCCTCACAACATCTTAATCATGGAAAAATTAAAGATGAACCTCAACAAAATTTAAGTAATGATGATTATCTACTTTTTGTTGAAAGATTGTATAGCATGACAAAGAATGAGGGAGAATCACCATATGAATTCTTAGAAATATTTTTGGATATCTTGTTAGAAATCCCAAAAGGTTGAAACCTAAACACTCAATATGTATTGACATATTCTATGAAATTTATGAGATGGTGCTTAGTAGCATACTAAAAGAATTGAAGCCTCATGATTTTGATCAAATATTGGATTCGATCAGGATTTCCAAGGAAGCTAAGAATGATTATATACAAAGGGTGAAGTATTAAAATGATAGTGGTGGTTGCTTCATTGAAAAGGATTTTTCAAAAAGTGAACATCTATATAATTATGTAGATAATGATAGTAATACACCTACAAGTGATGATCATGTATCTTTGAGAATTGATGATCAAGACACTGAGAATAAGAATGTGAGCATCCACAATAGAAACTTTGAGAATAGTAAGTGTAGTAATGAGTCTTCTCAGAATGAGGGTCATAAGGAGAATTAATTTTTTTATTACTTCGCCAAAGAATATGGATCCTTCTATGATGATGATCAAAAAAAAATTTCTTTGCATGAAGGATGAAATAACATTGATGCTTATGAAATTTTGTCCTTATCAATAAATGAACAAAATGCATGTGAAGGAATCTTAGAATATAACTCAATCACATCAGAAATGGAGTGTGCTAGCAATATGATTGAGGATGAAGTTGAAGATAAGAATATGTGTGTTCAATATCCTAAGCCTAAGCATGGTTGTAAGAATGATGAAAATTATGTCACTAAATAGCAGGGTCATGTCATTAGTGTTCCTAATTGTCTATGTGAGACAAAAGTGGAATTTGTTATTTTTATAACAAAAATGGATATGATTGTTTTTAGTAAGGAGAAAATTCAAGTACTAATGAGCCGTATTCAAGTTATGATGAATCTTTCACATATGATTCAATAGACCTATCAATTAATGAGACACATGGGTGCCTTGCTACTCACCCTACCAATACTAAATTATTTGAGCCTTCCTTTGAAATATTTCTCTTTTAGTTGGTTGATGATTCAAGAAATAAACTTGACCATATTAATGAACTTGAGGTAGAAGTTTTCTTTGATGCATGGGATGCTATTAATATTTTTTTTTTTGGTGATGATCTCGATTTGTAAAGGAACAAAAATGACATAGGTTTTGATGAACCATTTATTGATGGTAGAAAAGCATATTATAATATAACTAATTTGTAGTGTTCAAACAAGTGTCGATATCAGTTTGATAATATTCCTATGTATGATAATTTCTTGGTCACCACATAAGATAATTTTTTGTCTAGCATAGAATAAAGACCAAAAGATGACCCTAGAGGCTGGTATGAGCCTTCTATCAATCCAAAGTTATCAAAAGTGAAATTTCAATATGAGTCCAAGGGGTTAGGATGTATGGGTCTAGGTGAAAATCTTGAACAAAGTATATATGAAGGTTTCTAGTTTAATGAGAAAAATGAATTTGATATCAATCTATATGATGACAATGATCATATGGATTATGAGTGTTTCATTTTCCCCATCCAATTGAAGGACTATTTGTTCGGGTATGATTATGAGCTGAATAAGGAAAAGTGCTACATTGATTTTGGATTCTAGTTAGAAATTGACTGCAATTTTCAATTGGGTATGGTTAATGATGATAATGATAAATTCAAACATATATCCATAATGGTAAATTAGAGGGATTACAACAATATTATTTGGTGGAAAATTCTTGGTAACATTTTCTATCTTGATCCAACATGGACAATAGAAAACAAGGTTTTTGATAGAGGAAAGTATTAGTCCTAACTTTTGGGGTCTAGGGCCACCAAGTTTTTGAAGCCTAGTGAAATTGTATTTGTATATTGAAGACTTGGACACTAGAGGATGCTTCTAAATTGTATCTGTATATTGAAGACTTAGACATCAGAGGAGGCTTCTAAATATTTTTGGAGTGGATCATTTTGTACAATCATGTAAACATTGTATATATGTTGGTTGTTTTGGTCTGGTTTTCTATGCCTATTTTTCCTCAACTTGATATACTTGGATCTCACTCTATTCTTGAGGAACAAATGTCCCCAATAGGAGCCACTAATGGAACCTTTTTAAAAAAAATTCTTTCGTTCCATTTTTAAAATCTTGCAAAATTTGGATTGATTCCATCTCTCTAGGCTTAGGTTTTTATTTACCATCACTATTTTAGGGTTTGTGTTGTTAAAACCATTCATAATTAACACTTGATTTTGAGGCCTTTAGCAACTATTATATTTCATCATTGACCTTTTGTAATAGGTTCTTGGTTTTCTAAGTTGTGACTTATGTTGTATGGTTCATTTTTTTATTGGACCCTTGATCCTAGTGGTCTTGGTCGATGCTTGTGATCATATTAAAATTAATGCCTTATTTTAATCGGGGTTGATGTATTTCAAAATATTTTTTCTAAATTCTAAGCATAGGTTTTAATATTCACCTAAGGTTTTAACCTTAATTGTTATGTCCCTGATTGTCATCTACCTATTAATGGATTCTTCATAAAACTAACATTTTTGACATGTGTACATATTAAGTTCTATGATGACCATTCAATCATCATGAGAAAATCACTTCCATTCCTTATGTCCTTGTCTAGCTTCATTCTTCATTAAAATAATCACATGGGATGGCAGGGGAAAATTGGTGCAACCATGGTAGGAGGGTCCTTAAAGAGAACAATTTGAACCATGAAACAAGAGTAACACAAAAAAAGCAACATGAAACATGGAGGAAAATTCATATTCAAAATTTATTATTATTGGAAATTTCAATTATAATTGACCAACAACATTCTAGCTTTCTGATTCGGCTCACAGGCCTAACATAACATGCTTAAATTACAATATTCATATATTCTCCTTAATGCAAGAAAAAATATTACAAATTAGATGTTATATTCTAACTTTGCTACTTTCTAATGATTGATTACAATTCTTTATTTCATGTCTTGAGATCTAGAATTATCTGCGTCAGCCAAAGATCATTACAATTTCCAATGAATGGAAATGTAATGTGTGCATGAATAGGTCAACCTCCAATTTGAATTACTCCTCGCTAGATTAATAAGATGATCAATGGACCAATAATTAAGGTCAGGGACACTCCACAGAAAAATTTGAATCACACCATCGAGATTTGCAAGTTACAAGAACAATCCATAAGCAATCAAGCTAGCCATTAGCTTAGAAAATTATTCTAGTGTTGGTTCAAGTAATCGCCACAAAATTAGGAAGCAATCACTTGCTGGAAAAAGATTCAATCATAGTCAAATCTTGGAATAAGGAAATTGAACATTTCCGCGATGTAAACATACATCGAAAGGCTCTAGTGAACAAATATGATCAATTTTCCAACTTTAACTAAACATGAACTAAATAAGAACAAAAAATGAAAAAATATGTTTTTGATGGTGCAAGATTTCCAAGAACTAAGGATGCTCCTACATTATACATTCGAGGTTAATTGAAAAGTGATTCCCTCACTTTGATAGGGCTAAAGGAAAACCAATATGGTCTACCTCAACCTGAGAAATCCAAGAAGAATCCTCCACTGGTCTTCCTTTCCACTTCACAAAATACTCTTTGTATTGTCTTCCACACATTTTCTTCCCATCTCTAATATCCAAATGTATTCTGGTTATGTGTAGGATCATCATGGAAAAATAGACCCTTAAGAATAGAATCTATAGCAAGTTTAATGTAGTTTCTAAAGAACTAGGTTTATTAAATAAAAAGACACTATTTGGTGAAAATTTGAAATTTCAATGTAGTAGTACTTAAATTTAAGGGAAAAAATAAGAAGTAGGTGTTTGTTTGACCACCCTAACCACAATAAAATGATAATATTTTGTTTATAATATTTTAGATATAAATAGAGGACTCATTTACCAATGTTATGCATAATTTTTTGTAATTTTTTTCCAAGTAAATAATTAATTATGATTTTTTTATTACAACTTTTAAAAAATATAAAAACTCGTATGTCTAACCACCTTAACATGGTCAAAACTTCATGAAATTATTTATTTTCTTTTTTAACCATATATTATGTGAAGCATAGAATGTGACACATGTTTCAAATTCAAAAAATATGATACTGTTTGAAAGCTACAGATGTTTTTCAATCAACTTATCAATCAAGACTTTAGTCATAATTCAAATAGAAAATCAATAATAATTATTTATTAAATTCAAAGTAAATCATAATTTATATTGGTGTAAAGTTGATAATATCCTTTAAAAACCTTTTCCATTTCATCAAATTTCAGCCAAAAAAGAATTATCATTCACATATCCATCATATTGCCATTTTTTGGCCAATCATAATCCTGCACATACCCATCTATCTCATCAGATTGTTGTTTAGGAAATTGATTCTCCCATTTTTCTTTACTACCCTCACTAAATTTTTGTTTTTTGTACTAATGTAGATCTACAATGTTGAATATAGGTGATATGGGTATGTGCAATATCATCATGGAAAAATCAAGCCCTTAAGTGGCAAAAAATTCAAAAAAATCAGAGTTAGCAAACATGACATAAAAATTTGAATAAGTTATCTATATTATTTCAAAAATATGTAAGAATAAAGTCTTTATAAAATTGAATATAGTTTCTAAACTACTAAGTTTATTTAAAGACAAAAAAAATCTATTTGGTGAAAATTTGAAATTTCAATGTAGTAGTACTTAAATTTCAGGGAAAAAATAAGTAAGCGCCTATCTAACCACCCTAACCACAATAAAATGATAATATTTTTTATAAGATTTTAGATATAAGTAGAGGACTCATGTACCAATGTGATTCATATTTTTTTGTAATTTTTTTCCAAGTAAATAATTAAGGGTATTTGCAGGATCATCATGGAAAAAATAGGCCCTTAAGTGGCAAAAAATTTAGAAAAATTAGAGTTAGGCAACTTGGCATAAAATTTTTAATAGGCTATCTATATTATTTCAAAAAAATGTAAGAATAGAATTTGTAGTAAATTGAATGTAGTTTCTAAACTACTAGGTTTTTCTTAATATATATATATATATATATATTTGATGAAAATTTGAAATTTCAATGCAGTGGTACTTAAATTTCGGGAAAAAATAAGAAGTAGGTGTCTGTCTGACCACCCGAATGACACTAAAATGATAATATTTTTTTATAAAATTTTAGATATAAATAGAGGACTCATGCCTTGATGTGATGCATATTTTATTGTAATTTTTTTTGAAGTAAATAATTAATTATGAGTTTTTTATTACAACTTTGTAAAAAATATAAAAACTTGTATGTCTGACCACCTTAACTTGGTCAAAACTTCATGAAATTCAAATTTTCTTTTTCTAATCCTATAGTATGCGAAGCATAGAATGTGATGCATGTTTTGTATTCAAAAAATGTGATATTGTTTGAAAGCTATAGATGTTTTTCAATCAATCTATCAATCAGGACTTTAGTCGCAATTTGAATAGAAAATGAATAATAATTACTTATTAAATTCAAAGTAAAGCATAATTTATATTGATGTAAAACTGAGAATCTCTTTTAAAAACTCTTTTTGTTTCATAAATTTGGGGTAAAAAAATATTTGTCAGCTACATACCTTTTCCACTTTTTGGCCCATCATGATCCTACACATACCCTTAACTATGAATTTTTTATTTCAATTTTTAAAAAATATAAAAACTCTGATGTATGACCACCTTAACTTGGTCAAAACTTCATGAAATTTAATTTTTTCTTATTTTAATCCTATAGTATATGAAGCATAGAATGTGATGCATGTTTTAGGTTCAAAAAATGTGATACCGTCTGAAAGCTATACATTTTTTTCAATCAACCTATTGATAAGGACTTTAATCATAATTTAAATAAAATAATAATTATTATTATTTATTAAATTCAAAGTAAAGCATAATTTATATTGGTGGAAATCTGAAAATCTCCTTTAAAAACCCTTTTTGTTTAATCAATTTTGGGTAAAGAGAAACTCGTAAGTCACATACCCTACACATACCCATCATATTGCCACTTTTTGGCCCATCATGATCATGCGCATACCCATGTACACATGCCATCTGGTAACTCCATCTCATATGCATTTCCTAAGTCAAACTTCTTCAAAATCTTATAGGGTCCAAACTTCCTCATCTTCAAATTATTGTACGTGCCAACTGTAAATCTTTCCTTCCTCAAATATACCATCACTTCATCTCTAACTTTGAATTTATTATGTCTCCTCTTTTCATCTGCTCGCTCCTTATACTTCTTATTCATATCTTCCAATTATTGTTTCACTTGAGTATGTACTATCTTCATGTGTTCTATAAATTCCTCTACTTCTATACTACTTTTATTTCCATACTGATGTCCCTCAACTCTGATATGCCTCTAGGATGAGTTCTAGTAACAATCTCAAAAGTTTTCTTTCTATTACTCCTATTCACTAAATTATTGTATGCAAAATTTTCTTATGCAAGGACCAAATCCCAACTTCTAGTCTTCTCTCCAACCAAACATCTTAAAAAATTCCCTAAACTCTTGTTTACTAGCACTTTCTATCCATTAGTCTATGGGTGAAAAGTAGAACTAAACTTCAACTCTATCCTACACTTCTTCCAAAGTGTCCTCCAAAAGTAACCAACAAACTTTGTATCTCTGTTTGAAACAACACTCCTAGGTAATCCATGCAATCTGATCACTTCTTTGAAAAGCAAGTATGCTACATGTACTACATCTATTGTCTTCTTACAAGATATGAAATGTTCAATTTTAGAAAATCTATCCACCACTACAAATATAGAATCATTAAATCCTTGTGTCTTTGGAAAACCAAGTATGAAATCCATGTTGATACCCTCCCAAGGTCTCTTTGGAACTATCAAAGGCTTGTACAATTCAACATTCTAGCTACTCCCTTTTGCAAGTTGAAAAACTCTACAATTATACAGAAATTTCCTAACATCCTTATGAATCTATGGCCAAAAGTAATTCTCACTTGCCAATGCTACTATTTTGTCAATTCCAAAGTGTGGGGCCAATCCTTCACTATGTTTTTCTTTCACCAAGCTATCCCTCATTTAACTTTGGGGTATGCACAAATTTTTCCCTCAGAACAACATATCCTCCTTAATGAAATAATCCAACTACTGACTCCTATCTCCCATGCTTGGTTCTTTACAAGCTCTCAAAGGTTCTTGACTATTCCAAAATTGCAAAGCTTGATGATCCATTTACAACAAAAACTTCTTAGGTAACAAGTAATGTCTCCACTTCTTGAAGGATTAAGGTATGGCATAAAACTCTTGATCATTCATTGAATATCTTCTCCTAGCATCATTAAATTTCTCACTGAAATAGGCCTACTGGTCTTCCTTCTTTACTTGATACTTCTCTAATTGCATTCCCACTTTCATCACAATCTACTTGAAATACCTTACTAAATTATGGTAAAGCCAACACAGGTTGCTTAGTCACCTTTTGTTTCAAAAACTCAAAACTTCAATCTGCTCTAGATGTCCAAGTAAAATCCTTGTTATATCCTCTCATTGTTTCTATCATAGGACTACAAATAGAACTAAAATTCCTAATGAACTTTCAGTAGAAACTAGCCAATCCATGAAATGATCTTACCTCTCCAATGCTTTCCATTGTAGACCATTCAACAATTTCTCTTACCTTCTTAGGATCCATCTTAAATCCATCTATAGATATCACAAATCGAATATATACCAATTCTTCTCACATGAAACTACACTTCTTAATGTTTATCAATAATTATTCTTCCTTCAACCTCTACAAAAATTGCCTTATTTGCAAAAAAAATCCTTCTCTAGTCTTACTAAAAATCAAGATGTCATCAAAATAAACAATCACAAACTTACCCAAGAATTTATTCAATACATCATTCATCAACCTCATGAAAGTACTCGGTGCATTTGTAAGTCCAAAAGACATCACAAACTACTCATAAAATCCTTCATTTTTCTTGAATGTTGTCTTCCACTCATCTTCTTCTCTGATTTTGATATGATGATATCCTCTCTTCAAATCTATCTTTGTAAAGTATTTAGGTCCACTCAAACAATTCATAATGTCATCCATTTGGGGTAAAGGAAATCTATACTTTACTATGATCTTGTTTATGGCTCAATAATCTATACACATCCTCCATTCCCCATCCTTCTTAGGTGCCAACACAATAGGTACTGCACAAGGACTGAAGCTTTCTTTGATCAAACCTTTCCACAACAACTCTTGCACTTTTCTATTCAACTCTTCATTCTCTGCAGGTTTCATCTAATGTGGTGCTTCATTAGGAAAACTAGCTCGAGGAATCATATCCATGCAATGACTAATACTCCTCACAGGTGGCAATCAATCAGGTACATTATTTGAAATGATCTCTTCATATTTTTCCAGCAACACCTTTATCTCGTATGGTTGTTCTTCTACATGCGTTGAGTATTCAACCTTCTTAGGAACCAAGGCATAACACATGTTCTCTTGTCTCAATCCTTCTAGAAATCTCCTTCCATCAACCAAGCAAACTCTAGCACTCATACAAACTTCAACTCTAGGAACAACCTCCAATGGAAAGAAAGTCTACTTTATCCCATTAGCAACAATGGTATATGTATTCTTCTTTCCATCAGCCTGTCTATCATACTTCCAAGGCCTTGCCAACAAAACATGGCATACGTTCATAGGCATGATATCACACAAAACTTCATCAATATAATTTCTTATCTTCAATTTCACCAAACATTTTTCACTTGCTGGTATCTTATGCTCATCTTGATTCCATCCTATATGATAGGACTTCAAGTGTTTCAATCTTTCCAACATCAACTTGGTCATCATCTCTAGAGAAACTAGGTTCTCAGAACTTCCGCTATCAATAATCACTTTGCAATATTTACTAGCTACCTTGCATCTAGTCTAAAACAAATTCTTTCTCTGCAATAGTTCCTGCTCCAACTCACTTTGACATAATACTCTTCTATTCACTATCACTTATCCATCTTCTGGTTTGTTAGATGATTTTACATGATCTTCCTCAATAAAGGATGTTCTTACACTATTCTCTATCTTCCTACTTGTCTCTCCTTGATTGCATTCAAATACTCTATTTCCTTCTCTACCACATTTAAAACGAGTTTCCCTGAATACTCTTTTCTCCTTGTCATCTTTTCTATAACCCTCATTTTTGTAACCACCATATCCTCCTCTTTGGTAAGAGTTTCAATCATCTCTACAGGACAAGTTATCATTCTTACTGACTTCCTTATCTTTATTCTGATTTGAAAAGGTTCCTCTTCCTCGTCTTGTAAAAATTATTCCTCTTTCAAATCTTCCACCTCTTCCTCTTTGTCTTTGCTCATGTCTTTTATTTAGCTTCTCTTCTACTTTTAGGGCACATCGGTATGCCTCTACCACACTTTGTAGCTTGATCAAACTAATTGCATCCTATATAGACAGTCTCAAGACATTCACATACCTAGATACTTGTTTGATTTCATCCTACAAATGTCCAGATCTAATATTCAACTTGTAGAACTCCTTAGTATACTCTGTCACACTTAACTCTTATTTCAAATTATGCAACTTTCAGAACAAAATGATCTGATAATCTGTAGGAATAAACTTTGTCTTTAACTTATTCACCATTTGAACCCATGATCTTATCTTTTCTTTTCCTCTTCTTTTCCTATCTGTCTACAAATTTTCCTACCAAAGGGACACATGTCCTTTCAACTTTGTGAAAGTAAATTTTACCTTATCTTCAGTGATACCTTCAAAATCAAAATACTTCTTCATCTTTGTTATCCAATCAAGCAATTCATTTGAATCCAACTTACAAATATAATCTAGTGGATTGAAATGTGGCTTAGTATTTTCTCCAATTAGGGCTCTTATGAACCTCTCCTCTCCCTGATCTAGGTTGGGATTTTCTCTTTCCCTTTCTTCCTACTCTTCTACTTCTTCATCACTCACATCATCAACTAGTCGACCTCTCCTTTTGGTTGTTTCAACTACTTCCAATCTACTAGTAAATATTCTCAATATCTCCATCATAGTTAGGTCTATATTTCCATGTGCTCCATTTCCTCTAACATTTCTCCTTCCCACCATCTTTACAAAAGTCCTTTACAACTGCAGGTCAGATTCTTGATATGCCACCCCACAACAAATAGTCAATAGGACTCTATGAATTCTAGCTGTCTCTCACAAAACAAACCTCACTCTTATACCAATCTAGTGCAACTATGATAGGAGGTTCCTCAAAGAGAACAATCCAAACCATGCAACAAGAGTAACACAACAAAAGCAATATGGAACATGGAGGCAAATGTAAATTGAAACTTGCTAATTATCAAAAATTTCAATTACAATCAGCTCGCAACATCCAAGCTTTCTGATTTGGCTCATAGGCCTGATATAACATGCTCAAATTGCAATATTCATATATGCTCCTTAATGTGAGCAAAAATCTTAAAAATTAAATTCTATATTCTAACTTCACTACTTTCTAATGATCAATTACAATGCTTTATATCATGTATTGATATCTAGAATCATCCATGTTGGCCAAAGATCATTACAATCTCCAATGAAAGGAAATGTAATTTGTGCATGAATAGGTCAGCCTCAAATTTGAATTACTCCTTGGTGGATGCATAGGATGAAGTGTGGACCAATAATTAAGGTTAGGAACACTCCATAAAACAATTTGAATCACACCGTCGAGATCCACAGTTTACGGGAATAATCCATAAGTGATCAAACTAGTCATTAGCTTAGAAAATTATTCTTGTGTCAGTTCAAGAAACTACCACAAAATCCAAAAGCGATAACTTGCTGGAAAAAGATCCAATCATGATCAAATCTTGGAATAAGGAAATTGAACATGTCCATGATGTAAACATAGATCCATAAGTTCTAGTGAAGAAATATGATGAATCGACCAACTTGAACTGAACATGAACTAAACAAGAATGAAAAAAGAATTTTTTTTTTGGATGATATAATATTTCCAAGAACTAAGGATGCTTGTGCATCAAAAACCATGTGTCTTCTACATTTGTAGGCCTTGTACCATTAAATGATTTGTGAGTAGTATTAAAATGAAATTGATGGTGGTCATTCAATGATGTGGTTTCATCTTGGCTGCTCCCTACCACCCTATCCAATTTGACTTTATCTTAAATAAATTTCAAGGGATAGTGGGCTATTGACACCTATTCCTTTCTGAGGGGACCTTCCTAGCCTTGGACCCGCCTGGCCTTGGAGATGGAAAACACTTTATGGATGAAGGATCGATTGTTGATGGCAGGAGACATGGTCAATCTTGACTACTACCCACCATCCCATGATGGAAACTAATAAAAGTAAAGTTGGAAAGTTGATAAAATTGGTTGAGAATATAGCAAGGCTAAAATAGTGCTATATTTGAATTAATTTATCTTGGAATTTGTTCCAAATTTAAGGATTTCTTTGATTTCAAACATCAATTATGTTAGATAATGGTATACATAGGAAGGTGATATTTGAATTAAGGCAGGGTATATGCCAATGGTTTTAGATTAAGTCATGATCACTCCCCATTATCCTATTGAGATGAGTTGGAAGTGGATTAATTCCAATGGTAGAGTGATAAAATTGGACACGATAGGATTTTCTTTAATTCTAAGTAGGTGATTCACTATGTAGATAGAGTGGATGTCTATGCATATGGGTTTTTCTAATTAGAAAAAGGAAATAGGTGCATGCAGTTGACCTTTTCATAATTAATTACCTTGATTTTAATTATTAGTTGATTTATCTCAACATGCAATCACCAACTAAGGTTCTAAAATCAAATAGTTGATTGTCAACTTATTGGCACAAGCTTTCCTTGAGCATTAATAGTAAGCACTCTCAAGTTTATCAATATAATAAGGATCAATAGCCATATTTTTCTTCACATTTTCAAATCAAAAGCTTAAAAATTAAGTTTGATTTAGTGAAGAGTATGGCATAAGAATTTACAGAGATATGGAGGTAGCTTTTTCTTGGGTAAGTAGGTGCTCATACCTACTTTTTTCAATTATGTATAAGTTAATGTGTTAGCTCTAAAGTCCTGGAGTGGTGACGGTTTTGTAGTCTACAATCTTATTTTAAGTTGACTAGAATTGCAAGGTTTGAGTTTGTTATTCTACAAGGTCTTATGAAATAACCTATGAAATTTCTCCTTGTTCTCATTAAAAATGAGTAAACCCAGTATGTCTTCCAACCTCATCAAAAGGTATAGGAGGCTTAGTCTTCTAGAGTCTTAAGAAAAAACTCCTAAAATTAAAATTGAGATACCAGGAGCTCCTGAAGCACCAATGGAGAAGAAGAAAGGCCATAGGAAGGTTGTGAAGGGATGTTTTGGGAGAACATATAACTTGAAAAGCAAGGTTGTCTCAAAATAATTGGTCAATTATATAAAGAAAAAATGTGTTAAGCTTGTGAGGGAAGAGAAGAAGAAGAATAAGTACCACAAGGCTTACATAGGAGACATAACTCTCCCATAGAGGTTTCATACAACCCTTTAGGTGATGAAGAAGATACCTAATCCAAAGTATGGTCATTACCTACTCACTTTGGTGCTACATGAGGATTTTGACAAGGGAGAAGTGGCATCTTCTCTAGTTCTAGCCCAAACACTAAGTAGGTGGACATAATCTAATGCTGACAAATCCAAGTAGTGCCCTGGTTTTATTTTTGTTTTTGATGACACCATTGCTACTTTAGTGGACTCATACTTTTCAACATGGGTATGGTCTTTCATTTCTTATGTTGACCTGGAAACCTTTTTGTTTGGTGTGAAGAAGAGGTGTTTGAATATGTTGCTTTGGTGGAAAGTATACCTTTTCTAGTTAATATATAATATTTTTCCTTGGGTGTTGATGGATAATATTCTTTGATTGACATGGATGAATGAATAGTTTTAGCTAAACTAAAACAACAAACAATGCCTTTTAAAAGTATGGTTGGTCTTCCTCAACAATGCATGTGGAGTTTTGTCTTTCTCTTTTCCCTATTCTTCAATGATTGAATGTAACCATCTCAAGAATCTCTAAAATTAAGCTAAATTTAACTACCAAATGCAAATGTAATTGAAATTGTAATTTCATCGTGATGCTTGTCAATCCCATATCTTTATAAATAGGATTTGAGGGATGGTTATAGGAGAGTGGAAAAGGTTGGTAGGTTGTTCTTGAATTAGTCACACATCAAATTGTAAAGGATACTAAACATTTTAGTGTTAGGTCTTAGGTTTTAGTCTACTAATATGTATATTTAGTTCTAATCTAGTAATACTGGCAATATATAATATAATAGTGCAAGTTTGATACTATTTTATCTCCTATGTACTGGTTTTATAAATTATAATTAATATAATCAAGGATTATCTTATTTTTCTCTGTTAATTTACAATGGATGTATGGTTGTCTTGTTGCTTAATAATTTAATGAATTGATGTAGATGCTTGAATAGTGCTATAGGTTTATATTGATTAAGTGCTACGATGCTAGTAGTAAGTGATGGTTGAGACACAATGTTGAAATACTATAATGTGGTATTCTCAAAGCTTTCAATAATGTCATGTGTGAACATTCTATCAATTTATGTGGGTGTTAGAATTGACTCCATTCCAAGGAAGAGGAACTATTCTAAGTGACACAATTTTATTGCATTGTGTTGGTTAATTAAACAAGAAACCATCCATTAAATAAAATTATTTGAAATAGGTTACAATTATGTTAAGCATTACCATTCACACACTTTGAATACAAACTATTGTTAAGAAGTAACCAACTTATTTAATGTGTTTTGTTAGTTTAGCTGCAATGTGAGACTTATCTGTGTCTTGCAATGTTCTTGATCAATTGAAAAAGGAATACCATATGAACATTATAAGGATTACCCTCCTCGGTTTCATAGACCTCGAGGTGTAGAAGTAAGGGCCCCAAAAACCTTAATTGTGTGTTCGCCAATATTTACCCTTATTAATCATTATATTTTGGAGAATCCATAGGCAAGTCAAAAGATCAAGTTTTAATCTAAAAAAAGTCAACACTATGAAGTAAGGTACTACAAATAAACCATAAATAATGAAGCACTATCTTTCTTAGCTCTATGTGTTTATTAAAAGTTAATATTTTTAAGGGTCTTCAAAAGGTCCTGTAATTTTCTATAAAAATATTATTGGTTGAGCTACTCATGGTTTAACTACAATGTTAGTTACATTTTGAATCATAAAAGGCTTCCAAAATGAGTTCCTTCCAAATAATGGACTTGATAGAACCCACAAATGTTGAAGGCTCTAGGCTATAGTTTAATTAGTAAATATTAAATTTATATTATTGTTTTAAATTTGGTTGTCCTCGGAAACTTCACTAAAATTTGAGAACTTCTTTGATCCCCTTGAGAGATGTCATATTAGGACCACTAAAGACATCAGTTTAGGGTTTAGAGTAATAGGATGGCAAGTAACTTGGGGTTAATATTTTTGATTCATCACATATGTAAGAACATTAATTTATGAATAGACTAACTATTTCCTTAGATTACTTCTATGATTGTGGAATTAAGCACACATAAATCAGCCAAATTTTGAAAATTTTGTATAGTATCCATGGTCTACGCTTGAATTTATAGAAATCTATATATTTAGAGAAATTAAAATGTGTCTTGACAAGTTGTTAGAAATAGGTCTTAAAATTTGTCTATCAAATACATGATTAGTATTGGTGATTTTTATTCCTTCCATAACTATCTTTGAAGTCTATGAACAAAAGGAGTGGAAATATAACCTATGACCATAGTTGGTTTGATTTTCAAGTTCTAGATTGAAAGACAATCATTCATATTAAATTTGAGGATTTTTAAGAATTCAAGCGTAGGAAAAAATGATTAATTGATCCTAAACTAGCTAAATTATTCTTGGGAAGAAGGTCAATAAAACTATTAGGAGGTGAGTTAATGTAGAGTTATTTTAGGAGTATTTTCCCATATAATTATTGAGTAATGACCTTTATATCATGGACCAAATTTTATATTGCTCTAGATAAACACCTTGCAAACATGGGTTTGAGCCTAGGCTTCACACATATGTTTACTCTTTGAAGATCCATAATATCACATGTTGTCAGATAGTATGAATCATAATAAATGTGTAAGGCCCATATTATTAACTCAAATAAGGTACCACATACAATTAGCATTTAATTGGCCATTAAAAAACAATATAAAACACAAAAATAAATGTTAAATATTTTCATTCTAAGGTAAAAATAATAATTTAACATTTCAATAAAACATAATTTCCTATAGAAATGAAAGAGTTTGAAAAGGAAGAGAGAGCTACACTATTGACTCAAGAGAGGCTTCATCTTTCAAAAATAAAGGTAAATAGGTTGGAAGACATGTGGATTAGGCCAACATTTGGTAGAAGAGGAAGAAAGATGACCGGAACTATGGAGGCCCACGATAATGGATTTTGGTATTTAACCATGAGATCATAAGAGAGAGCTGACATCATGTATCAAAGCATTAAGAATGCATTCTTCTAGCCAACAGGTAATGAGATGATTACTTTGCTTCATCTTAATTTGCATAACCATATCATGGAGTGGGAATCAAGAAGAGCAAGGATGTCCAATTTTATGTTGTGGTAATGGATGTGGTCCAAACATTAGGTGGGGCTAGAAGATCAATGTATGATCCTAATGAAATTGAGGAACAACAAAAAGAGAGGGACATGAAAAATAATATCAATGTAGAGTTTCAAGGATTTTCCAAGCCAGTAAGAGAGCTATGGGAGTAGCCCCATCTAAAATATTTTTAACAAGAGTTTGATGTACCATTTAGAGAGCTTGGTTTTCATGGAGTTCCTTTCAAAGCCTTTGATTTTATTGTTCTTATAGTAAACTATTTGGTAGAGTTGGTGGAATTACCTTTTTTAGTAATCACTATTAGTGAGATTGAGATTATTAATCAATTACCTGTGCTAATTTTTTATAGCAATGAAAGAGTCTAAAAAGGTAGAGAGAGCTACACTAGTGACTCGAGAGAAACTTTAGCTTTAAAAAAAAAGGAAATTATGCTAGAAAACTGGTGGATCAGGCCAAGATTTGGTGGAAGAGGAAGAAAGATGACTGGAACTCTAGACGCCCACCATATGGATTTTTGTAATAAACCATGAGAGTAGAAGAGAGAGTTGATATCATGTATCAAAACATTATGCATGCATTCTTCTAGCCAGTGAAGAAAGAGATTATTACTTTTCTTCATTTTCATTTGCATAACCATATCATGGCATGGGAACCAAGAAGACCAAGGATTTCCTGTTTTATGTGGAGGTAATGGATGTCATCCAAAGTTTAGGAGGGGAAACAAGGTCAATGCATGATCTTGATGAAATTGAGGAACAACAACAAAAGAGGGACAAGAAAAATAATATCAATGTAGAGTTTCAAGGATTTGTCAAGCCAGTAAAAGAGTTATGGGAGTAGCCTCATAGAAAATATTTTGAACTAGACTTTGATGTACAATTTAGAGAGCTTGGTTTTCATGGAGTTACTTTCAAAGCCTCTAATTTTATTATTCCTATAGTAAACTATTTGGTACAGTTGGTGGAATTACCTTTCTTAGTAATCACTATTAGTGAGAATGAAATTGTTAACCTTGCAAGAGTAGGACTTGGAAAAAAGACATTTGATATGGCTACTGTTTTCAAAGAATTCAAGTGGGATGTGGGTATGTGTAGGATCATCATGGAAAAAATTGACCCTTAAGTGGCAAAAAAATCATAAATATTAGCGTTAGGCACCTTGACGTAAAATTTTGAATAAGTTATCTGTATTATTTCAAAAATATGTAACAACAAAATCTATAGAAAATTAAATGTAGTTTCTAAACTATTAGGTTTATTTAAAAAAATAAAAAATATATTTGGTGAAAATTTTAAATTTCAATGCAGTAGTACTTGAATTTTAGGGGGAAAAAGAAGTAGACCTGTGTCTATCTAACCACCCCAACCACAATAAAATGATCATTTTTTTAATAATATTTTAGATATAAGTAGAGGACTCATGTCCCAATGTGATGCATAATTTTTTGTAATTTTTTTCCAACAAAATAATTAATTATGAATTTATTATTACAACTTGTTAAAAATATAAAAACTTGTATGTTTGACCACCTTAAGTTGGTCAAAACTTCATAAAATTTAATTTTTCTTTGTTTAATCCTATATTATGTGAAGCATAGAATGTGATGGATTTTTTAGATTCAAAAAATGTGATACCATTTGAAAGCTATAGATATTTTTCAATCAGCCTATCAATCAGGCATTTAGTTGTAATTCAAATAGAAAATGAATAATAATTATTTATTAAATTAAAAGTAAAGAATAATTTATATTGACGTAAAGTTGAGAATCTCCTTTAAAAACCCTTTTCGTTTCATCAATGTTGGGTAAAAAAAAGTTGTCAGTCACATACCCTACATGTACCAATCATATCACCACTTTTTGGCCCATCATGATCATGCACACACCCATGTAATTTGCATTGAAACCTTTCATCAATATTTTCTTGATGGCATCAAGGAATGGCTAAACTCCATGTATATAAAGTATTATGAAAGAAAAGTGAACTTGAACTAGCAGCCAATTTTGAAGACTATTATTGGTGATCTAGACAAATTTATTAAAGATGGTGGTTGGGAATTTTTGAATATGGAAGCTACTGATTCTAATTTTGATAATTTAGAAGAGTCAAATCAAGGATATGAACCCTTTGATGTAGAAGAGGAATCAAAATTAGATGTGGAAGGTTTAGAAGATGAATCTCTTATGGAGTTAGATGAGGACAAAGAAGAAGAAGATTCTGAAGGGGAGGAAGATAAAACATGGGATGAATTAGAAGCCAAAACTAGAAATGCAGATAAGGAAAAAGGAGATGAGTTTGATAGTGAAAAGGAAAGGTGGTGAGGAAAGGTAAAAGCTGCAGGGAAGTCTCGGACACCTGATATTAGAGATTCAAGAGCAATGCCTACCAAGAGGCATAAAGTTAGATGAATTGAGTTCATTAAAATTCTTCTATTATTTATTCATGCACATAAATGGTTCAAATTTTTATGTAAATGATGCATATATTTTAGTTAACTTGATCAATGTAGTTACTTTGTTAGTTTGACTTCTGTGACAACTAGCCATTAGGCCATTCTATGCAGTAGCATATTTATGTTTTTAGTTAGCTTTTTTGGATAGCTCAAATTGGTGTTAAGGACATTCCATTTATATTTTGAATGTTAATAAGTCTATTATTACACACTTCTCTATGTTGATTAGATCAGGTTGTAGGATTTCTACTGTTGATTTCTTTATTTATGGAGTTTTTAAACTTTGAAGATGGAATTTACTACCTTTTTTTAAATTAGATGGAAAAATTAAATGGTTGGTTAGCTATGCCAAGTGATGTAGACTACAAGGATGTGTTAGATCTATATGATGCCTACTAGGATGCATCAAAACATTCTTACATGTTAAAAGAATGGCAACATCATGAGGAAGGATGGCAAAGATGCATCTCGATCACTTAGTAGAATGGTAACATGAATTCAAGGAAGCACTCCTTGAGATACCATGTTTGATAGAAATGAAGATAAATCAAATAAACATGGGACTAAGTTACCCAAATGATACAAATCATAGCTTAAATGAGGACACTTAAGAGATATTAAAAGACAATGGCCATTAATTAAAAGATGCAATGAAA
Source organism: Sequoia sempervirens (assembly GCA_007258455.2). NCBI lineage: Eukaryota > Viridiplantae > Streptophyta > Pinopsida > Cupressales > Cupressaceae > Sequoia > Sequoia sempervirens. The sequence continues at coordinate 787,876,134 of VDFB02271358.1, forward strand.
ATAAGGCATGAATTGCACCCACTACCCTTTAAGGAAAATAATATTTTTTTCCTCAACATGAAATAATGGGACAATTGAGTGGGATCTAGGGCCAACAAAGAAGAACTTTAGAACTCATCCTATGCATCAATAAACAACTCAACACAAGAAATGAAAATTGACATATTAATACAAAAATATCCAACTAAGTCATTGAAAGTCAACTATTGATACCTTGTTCTCAATCCAGATTAAAAAATTAGCCCAATTTTTTCTTTGTAACTTTTCCTTTTCAAATTTCCTTGGATGTCGGCCATATTTCTCCTATTGTCAAAACATGGGTCATGGACTAGTTAAACTAATTAATATGCAATCATTTACTTTTCCTAGGCAATTAAAAAATATAATTTAACATATTAAATATAATTGAAAATTTACATATCAAGGCCTGTAAACCTTTTTGGCCACTGTGATGCATGGAATGAAGTTTTTAAAGCCTAGCCTTGGAGGCCTTGTCCTGAAATGCATACTAATTCAATTTAACTATGCACAAATAAAATTATTATTTTTTAAAATATATTTGATATAATCTTATGAGTAAATTCAAATACCTTCGTACTCTCCTCACTAGAATTCCTTCATGCTTTGGACATCTCATATGCTTTTACAAGATCTTTCCATACTTTGACACTTACATCAATTAGCCTTTTTTGAGCCTTAGCTCAAGAGGGATTTTTTTTTATCTTCTTTGTTTGGTTGCACCAAAATCTTTTGCAATATTGAGATATTCATAGCTTTACCTTCTTCATAGACTAAGTTGTGCCAAATCCAGTTTCCATGTCATTGATAACTGCTTTTTGTAGGTGTATGGTTATATTTGAGAATGATAAGTGTAGATGGTCTTTCAACCATTGAAGGTATGATTCCTTCAACCTATTCACACACCCTTTTCCAACATCTATCATTAAGACTTCCCCTGAAACCACATCGTATTCTATCTTGGTATTGTAGGTACTGATGCATGATTGAAAACTTGGCATGGTGGAAGAAGCCCTTGTCCTAGAAGTGGGTGGGACAATGGAAGCCTTTGCTCCCTGTTCTACATTCCTATATTTTACTATTATTGATTTCCTCCTAGATCTTTTGCTTGATCTAGGAATATTTGGGATATCACTTGACTCTCTTTGACATGGTTTATTTGGTTGCAATGATTGAGGGACTTCACTATATCGGTTTTCTATGTATTTGGCAAGAATTGTCTAGTGCACATCATCTAATTTTCTCATTTCCTCTACCCCCAATATGGAAGCCAATGCCTCTTTATCTTTGTCAGTCACATGTCCCTATCTATATAGATAAAATAAATTTCTTCTTTTAAATTTAAAAATAAAAAGAAACAAGGGAAACATTTACAAATCTATAAATTGACAATGAATTTCCTCACTATGGCCAAATTCTACTCCCTTTGTTCTCTTCTTTCTATCGCTTGACATTTTGAGGTGACCTAGGGAAAAATATTTTCGTCCAGTGTGTGGAGGCAAACAAAGTACACACTATCAGGTATGAAAGTTTTCATCCAATTTGTGATATGAATTTTTTACCTTGAATGACTCTCTTTCTAGATTTAAATGCCTATGAATCAATTACTTGTGCACCAGTATGTAATATAAATATATTTGAAAGGATATAAATATATGTAAAATGAAACAAACTTATTGTAAAATAATAAACACTTGTTCACCTATATAGAATGCTAATATTTGGGGAATAAAAATTACATGGAGTGTGGTTTTATTGAGAATTAATGTAGAAAATCCCCATGCTTGAGTCACATTCGCTAATTATAAAGAAAATGAATGTGTGTGCACAATAAATTTGAAACCATGAGTTCATTGTTTTGTAAAAGAATAAGTGAAAATTAATAATAGTTAATTTAAGCCTAAAGGTCTCACAAATTTGGGGAAATGATTTATTATTTAGCTATCATCTCAAAATCCCTATCTCCTCGAACTATCTTGACCAACCTTTATTCCTATGGGACCTAGCTGTAGTGGGGTAGATGCAGTTTAATGACTTGTCTTAAAAGTGCTCAACTACTTTTTTATGGAAGGAAGGTCTGAGAAATTGAACTAGAAAATGAAAGCTTGGGATGGGAATGATAAGAAAACTGGGGCATTAGGGTTTCAAAAATGCATGCACTACTGTCAAAGATAGAGGAAATAATGCAATAACTGCAATTTTACCATCCTCCTTTGCAACCACATGAGACTTGAAAAATTCATGTGTAAAAAAAAAATTATTCACAACCCTTTCTTCACAATCCTCTCTATTTAATCCAAACAAAAATATTTATGGGAATGAAAAAAATAGATTGTAACCCTACATATGGTGTGGCAAACTAAATTGAATTTTTGATCTATTTACTTGTAGCACTCCTTCATGTTGTTTTTCCCTTTTTTCTCTTTTCTTCCTTCGTGCAACTTTTTTCTCCTACCATATCTTCCTTCTTGACATAGAAAGTTTTAAATTTTTATTCTTGATTCAGTAGTCAATGCTATAGTTGGCATAACAAAATGCGCCTAATTTAGTGCCACCTTTCATCCAAAAATGTAATCTATTTGGGACTTAAAAAGCAACACAGAGTGCACCTAATTTAGCGCCTAACAGTGCAAAATGATGTATTTTTCTTGGAAGTTGATAAATAAATTAATCCTAAATTGACTTCATCTTGATATGTTCCAAGGGAGCAATCATGGCTCCCTATTTTATCTATTCCTTATCCCATGTCAATTTTTTGGGTGCAAAAATAATAGAGGTTAGATTTGTGAACTCAGAAATGACCCTAATACAACTAGATAAGTCATCCAAAGTGTGAATATATGTCCAAAGTGAGGTTTTTGGTTGGATAGCATATTTGTTGAAATGATATAATTGGTGTACTAAACATTATTTACTATGTTGTTTATTATAGGGGCAAGATGAGGCCATGGCAATAGATCATGTAATGTCAAATGTGGACACAATTGTTGAAGCGAAACATTAGGTACTCAAATTTTGACATAACTTAGGAAAAAATGATCTAATGGAATTTTGTGATACATCCATATTTTTTCATAGTATTATTGAAGTTTATAATGTATTATCCAATCTTGACATAAATTAATGCATGTTGTTGATTATTTTAGATGCAGATTGGAGAAAATTCAGAACCTGAGTGTTCAACTAGCAAAAGAGGAAGATATGTATGTGTATGTGGACCTAAAACTATTAAATCACATAGATGATAGTGGGTGTTTGAGGATATGACAATGGATCTTGTAGACACAACAAATGATTGCATTGAATAAGAGGTTGTTTAGGACTAGAGTACAATGGATGAATACTTTGAGAAAATATATGACTAAAGTGAGGCTTTGTGTAGGATAGTATATTCATTGAAATAATATAATTGGTGTAGTAAATATTATTTACTATTTTTTTATTATAGGAGTGAGACGAGGCCATGGCAATAGATCATGCCATATCAAATGAGAACAAAATGGATGAAGTAGGACATTAAGTACTCAAATTTTGACTTAACTTAGGAAAAAATGATTTCATGGAATTTTGTCATACATCCATTTTTTTTCATAATATTATTCAAATTTATAATGTATTATCCAATCTTGACATAAATTAATGCATGTTGATTATTATAGAGGGAGATTGGAGAAAATGTAGAACCTGGGCATTCAACTAGAAAACAAAGAAGATATGTATTGGACGTGGACCTAAAAGTGTTAAATCTCATAGATGAAAGTGGGTGGAAGAGGATATGACAATGGATATTGTAGACACAATAAATGATTGCAATGAAAAAGAGGTTGGTTAGGACTATAGTACATGGGATGGATACTTTGAGAAAATTTTTATTTATGGATGTTCTATATGTTGTGGAAAGAAGCAATTCAAATGAGCAACTGTACAAATAAACTACATATATGATGAAATTATAGTTGATAGTATGCATCCTACAATTGATTTAAATCCAATAGGAATTGTGGTAAGGAATTTTCCAATTCGATATAAATAACATGTATACTTCAGTTAAACATTGTTTTATATTATTTAAATAACTCATTTTTTTCTCAATGGATACTTGTAGGATAAATTTCTTGGTTTAAAGTTTCCTAGATCACTGACTTCCAGCCTAAAGGGAAATGATCATTTATTAGATGATAAATCTAACAAAAATATGTGATAATATGCCAGCTTGAAAGATGAGGAATTGATGTAAACAAGTCACAGAACAAGAACTGGTTTAAAGATGCATAATTTTATTAAAGACATGGGGAATATAGACTACATACCCTATGAGAATGAATTTTATGGAGATGGTGACTTACCCCTAAGTTTGAGATCAATTTACAAAGAGACATTTGATCATCAACTATATTATGGTTGGCCTAGTGATCAACAACTACCTAGAGTGTATGGGGTGTTTCAATTTTGGGGATACAACTATATGATACAACCCTCTAATATTCATGAAGCAAATATACACCTCTTTATTGTCCAAAATGTACATGTGGGATCTAAACTTAGAAAAAAATAAAAAAAACTAGTAGGAGATTAATGTCATACTATGGTCCATCATATTGCAGTGGTGAATGGAGAAGGCTAGCAGAATATAAGCCTAGCATGTTAGCATATGGTCTAAATTTGACTATGTATACACATAATTCCAAATTGGAAAGTGGAAAAGAAATAAATAGAGTTCATCTTATGTATATAGATGGAGATGCATACACACAAAATTATTGCAGGATTTATAAATTGTAGTATAGGAAGGGACCCTAATGTAAGACTAAATTGTCATTTTTTTGAGATTATAAATGATAAATATGGAGATAAGGAAAGAGAGGTAGATATATTGATAATGTTTGAGGCTATTAATGAACTTACCATTGGGGATGATTATTGATTGATTACCCCTTCTTAAAACACACTCCAATGCAAAAGAAAAGGGAAGAACAATGTCTCCCTAAGGATGTTCTGTAATGCCCCGCCAAGCAACCCCAAAGGATACTAATACATCTAACATTTATGGCACCAATTTTTTTTAAAAAGTAACAACATACATCATAATAATCATATATCTCATGAAATGAAACTAAACATGAACTACATATAACAAATCTCTTGGGTTTACATGACTGCATTACTTTTCACAACAACATCATTACATTACATGAAAGGTAAATATACACCAGTAACCATAAGATAACATGAACATGGACAATACATTAATCAAAGATTACAATATTACAATGTCGCTTCTCAACATGAATGGGGAAGATACAATAAAATGGAATGATACATGTGAAATGAAGGAGTACAAAGCTGCAATACTGGATCCAACTCGGGTACAACTCAGGAGTCACTGCAAGGTACAATTTTGCACTTCTCGATCGATGACTAGGGACCCAATGGGGTGCATAGCACATTCCACCCAACCATGTGGACCCTAAGGCCCACCCCTCATGCTAAGAGATGACAAGAGGGACCCCAACAATAACCATCAAACAAAACAAGGATACAAGACTTCACAACAAGATCCACAATAACATAAGGCAATCTCTAGCACAAGATATAACCAACACAAGATGTGCCCAACATAAGGAATAACCAATAAAGCATCAACATACAAATGCCAACATGTGCTTCTAGAGGCCCATGAATAACTTAGAGGGAAACAAAGCACACATGGTTGTTAAAGGGTGGAGTGTCATCGCAATGTTGCATGGGTTACCCTGGCGAATCTTCCTAGGCTCGGGCCCCCAACTTGGGTTACCCTGGTGACCTCTTACGAAACCCAGCCCCACATGCAATCCAATGTGGAATTGATTATATTTCATAAAGACAAGATAACAATCTTTCCATTCTAGGCCTTCTCAACTCATCCCCAAGTCTAAACTAGCCCTTGAGTCCATGAGCGAGGCATAATTATCAAGTTGAATGTTTTAGACTACCTAATGAGTTGATTTAGTTTTCACTTATTAGACTAACTCCACATGAGTTACCCAAGCACCACTTTGTGTGCCGCCCCCCATGAAGAGCCACTCCCCCACTAACAACATATCTCAGAAAACACAAAAAGAAAAGCCAATTTGCACAAGAAACCAAATCCAATAAAATAACTGCATCAGGTGAGGCATGCACCTTCTCACACTAGGAAAAACTTCATAGTAATGAAAAACACATCAAGTGTAAGGCTCAAGCCACATAAATAAAAACCAAGTGCAACATCAACCATAATCAAAGTGACAGAATCATAAAACCACCTACTTTCAGGTGAAACAACATTAAACTCAATAAATACACCAGGCTTGATATCAGTTACCCAAGGCGATCCTCCTAGGTCATCGGCCCCCATACCAACCCTTGCAAAAATATAAAATAAAATTCATACCCCCTCTATCCTCTGGAAGACAACAAATTATCAACACAATGGTTTCCATCAAGGTGACAACAATAGAACAAATAGTGAAAAAACATCGCATCAAATTCTTCAAACTCAATCAAGATTAAAAAAATCCACCCACTTCAATATTAATTGCAAAAATCAAACCTTCGCAACTTCCAACAATATCTACTTATATAATGAATCATAATGCACAACTATTATAGAAGCATCATCCTATTCATCCTCAAAATTCCTCTCATATTCAAGTATAGCTCTAAGAAATCATTAAAAGAAATAATGGATAGAGTTTAAGGTTTATAAACCTAAAGACTTCGTCAAGGTGATGACTTTTACAACCTCTCACTCACCATCTTATGCCAATATCTTGATATGTAGATGCTTATATGATGAAGCGTTATATTACAAATAAAAAGGTATCTATTATTGTCTACTATTCTAGAGTTTAGTGATTCTTATAGAAGGATAAGATCTTCATAATAATGTTCTAAAATATTCATTATAGTGCATGTACTACATGAGAATTACTAATAGACACTCAATTTACATTTTATACTTTTAGAAATACTCACATAACTCAAAATAAATAAATATAACTATTTTTCCTCGCGTATATCTAACTAACTCTTATAGTAGAGCTTCATGGTTCAAAAAAATCCCTTATGGAATAGATTAAACTTCCTCTTCTAATTCTTTACACATTTCTTATAGCTCATTATCTAAACACCGAATTTACCTATCTAAATAAACTCTTTATTCATCTAGATATGTAAATACCATTTTCCTTTCGTTCCAAGTTAATCATCTACAATTAATTTATTAAAGCATGGGTCTACTTTTACAAGACCACAACATAGTAATGAAAGTCGTTTGCCACCATATGCATATAATGCATATAAATTGATTATATATATAAATTAAATAAATATTTAGATTGAACAACAATTTCCTATACTTTCCACACTAAAGTTTCTAATTCAATGAGCATGCACCTATCGGTTGTAGATAGACATTCAAAGCCATCGAATCTACAGAGGGTATAACGGTAAATATAAGGTGAGATGAGTTAGTTTTAGAATGATTGCATTCTATTCTCAAGAAGATCTTGCCTCAATACAAGTAGGATGAATGATTAGAAAGAGATAAGATTGATCAAATTCAAAAAAGGCTTTTGGCCTATGCAAGGAAGCCCTTAGTATCAAGGATAAATAAATGCACGAAAAAGACTCGTGAAAATTGGAATCTTGATACGTAGTCACGCTGTTTGGAACCTATGCATCCCCTCACACAACTACAACCCTTAAATCAATACAAAATCAGGTAATCACTTAGTGAGTAGGAACATTAATGTCATTTTACACAGTGATGAGTTTCAGAGGGGGTTAGTGGTGATGTCAAATGAAACAATTTGAACCAGGTATGCACTAAGAAATAGCAATGGCTGAGACATGTTAACAATGAAATCAGAGAGATCATTTAATTTACTACACCTTTGCAGTCTAAAAGTTGCACTTGTGATAAGTTACCAAAGGTTTCAGGGAGGCTACTTAATTCTGTACAATGCCTCAACTCTAAATGATGTAACAGTGTCAGGTTGCCAAGTATATTAGAAAATGAATATTGGAATTTGGAAATATCGCCATCTTCTTGCATTATTGCCAAATCCCAAATGTTATCCCCAAGATTGAAGGGAAGGAGAAAGGTGAGGTGCAAATACGTGACTTAAGAGTAGGAGAAATAATGTACAACTTTTCTTTTTTGAACTAGACGTATTTCCGCTTGGTGGCGAGATTCCAAAGACACACTCAGATTTGAAATTTGGGAGTTAAACTTCACCACGATCAAAGGTAAGCTCTCTATTATGTTAGTACATTGACAATATTTATTTTCAGGTGCTGCATCTATGATAGATTGTCAGTAGAATCAAGCAAGTTATTTAAACCTTTAGACTCCCTATTAAGTTCAAGTGTTGTGGCTAAGACTAGTTGACAATGGATCAGGGAGCTTATTTAAATGCCACACCCTCTTAATTTCAAGTGTTGTAGTTTGAGTTCCTTGATAGACATGTATGGACAAAGAGGAAGCATATAGCAGGCACGTGATTTGTTGACCAAAAGCCCAACACAATGTAATGTCATGGAATGTGATGATTGTAGGATATGTACAACATGGTCTTGTTGATAAAGCCATGGAGACCTTTAAGCAATACAAATTGCAGGTGCAAAAATAAAATTCTACAACCCCTCTCACCATCCTCTCTATCTGCACCAAAATTTGGTTTAGCAACTAGACGTGTGAAGTGGGCAGAGGGAGGTAAGCTTGAAAGGGAGTGAGTAATACAACTTGGAAGGAATTGCCCCATAATGACAGATTTTATATACCACATTAAAATGTATGCACCAAATTAAAGTTGCATGCCAAAGTATTTAAGCTACATCGAAACTTCGCACAAAGAGGGATGAGGAAGCCGTGAACATGTTCTCAGGATGATTATATATTTGCATTAAAATTGCTCACTGACGTACAAATACAATGCATGATGGTATGAGAAGGAAATGACATATCATACAAGCCAAAGTTAGAGAGACTTATCTCCTTATGCAAATAATAGGAATTCAAGAGGGTTTGATCATGAAGATAGCCGAGTCTAGCTCCAAAACAAAATCCTCCTCAAGAACTTCCTATACATAGGAATCAGATCGTATAACCTTCTCCCAAAAAGCTTGAGGTAGAATTTACTTCATCCCAGTGGTAAAATTTCCCCTGTTCCATCACTCTCTGGCTGCTGGAATGAATAGAAAATCCATATCAGAAGGAAAGCTTGACCATAAACCCATAACTGCCTGAGTCCCATGCGCCCCTTGAATCCCTTGGCCAAGAATGTGATAACCTCCACTACCATAAATCATAACCAACTCATAACCATTGATTCCCCACTATTAGAGGATGCCATCATAAATATAGTGCTAGTTTTTAGTCACAAAGAATCTTCAAAAGCATTTCGTTATATTTCCTTAGGCATGCAAAACACCCCCTTGAGTGGCCATTACTGTTGTCCTTCAAATTAGAAGTGCATTCAAAAGAAATAGAATACTTTTTGTTTCAAAGAATATTTTTTTTAAACATGCAGTCACAATATTTTCTCATGATAAGAGCTCCACCACTTCCCACATTTCTCTCCATTAAAAGTGTAACCGCTTCATTGACTTTATCCACCCGCAATTGTTTACATTGTGTTGGCTTATAACACTTATTTTTATTAATTTCATAACTCAATGCAAAATAGCAATTTAAATTATAATTATCTTACCACTTATTATTTATTGTTTTTCTTTTTATTTAATACGTTTCAAGCAAGCAACATTATAAAGCCCCTTAAATTTAAACACTCAAAAACATAATTAATCAAACAACATACCAATCAATACTCGACTTCACAGTGGGTCGGTAAGCAACTCAAGGACAACACAAATGGAGGGTCATTACACGTTCTTAAGGGTAGAAAACCAAAGAATAATAAATGAGTGTGGACTAATGTTTTATAAACTATGTTGTCAAAATTGTGTTTTATTTAAATTATTGTATAAAAAATGTAGTCTATAAAATAATGTTCAATTATTCAATTGACGTAAATATGTTCATACAATATATATTACCTTGAAATTGATACATTTATGATTTATCTAATTGTTGGAAAAATTAAATAACGCTTATGCTTGTTGATGGGTAGAAGATATTGATGAAACACATACTAATACCCATGATCCAACTAAGTTATTAAGATTTGGATGGGATGATCCAAGCCATCCTTTAAACAATACTAGGGAAAAAAGAGCAAGTTTGAAGAGCTAATGAGATTTGCATACACTGATGAGATGCCACCTAGCCTTAATGATGATGATAATGATACTAAACATGTAGTGCATGAAGAAGTATTGAATGAAATGCTTGTAGGTTTCTTTAGGGATGGAAACAATGATGACAATAATGATCATATGGTTGATAGTAACAATGATAGTAGGGATAATCACATAAACTAATTGAGCACAAGCCATAATAGAAACACATAATTTATATCTATTCTAATGATCAACTTGACCCTCCAGTACAAGGTTTATTATATTTTTTTCTAATATAATTATATCTATTTTCATAATGATTAATTGACTATGTTTCAACATGTCTTTAACTTATCAAATATTTAGGACCCCAATCTACAATGTATCTACCTAAATCTATGGAAAAAATTTATCCATTGGCATGCCTACATACTTGTCTCCATACAATTAAAATTAAATTTAAAATGTAAACCAATGCAAATGATTTTTTTCCATTTTCAAATATTCAAGCATGAAATCAGGGTTTTTAAATCTAGAAAAAAAAATTATTCTCAATTTCAATATAGTGTTTTCAAATGTAAATTTTTTATTTGAATTCAATTCAGGGTTTCGAGAAGCAATTAGTGTTTTCAATGCAATTTTTTTTTTTAATTTCAATTTAGGGTTTGAACAAATGCAAAAAAATTTGTTTGATTTCAATTTAGGGTTTCAAAAAGTAATCGGGGTTTTCAAATTGAAATTTTTTGTTTCATAATTCAATTTATGATTTTCAAATGGAATTTATTTTGTTTCATTTCAATTTAAGGTTTCCAAATGATTTTTTTTTTGTTTGATTCAACAAATTAGCAATTGAATATGTAAACTTTTTTATTTGGTTACAATTTAAGGTTGATTCTTTCATTTCTTTTCAATATCTAAGGGTTTAATTTCATGTTTTCTTTTGATTTCTACAAATAAACATTTCCTTGATTATAAGTACATAGAAATTCCAAAAACTCCATAAAAAATAAAAAAAATACATACTAAATCTAGCTTTATATTAAAAATTAAAAAAAATGCAAAAAAGTGGAGTCGAGACATACTTGGAGGTCATTGTTTCTTTTCTTATATTGGGATCCCATGGAATATTTCTATTGAAAGTGGTTGTGTTTTGTGTAATTTAAAAAATAAATACCACTATAAAACGGGATCTCATTTTTTACAAAATGGGATCTTGAATTTTACAAATTGAGATATCATCTTGTGAAAAGTGGGATCTTGTTCCCAATAGTTGAATCAAGACCCATTACTAAATGGGATCCCACTTTTTTTAAAAATGGGATCCCGTTTAGGTTTTAGGCTCAGGACCCTGATCCTAAATAGGATCCTATTTATTAAAACATCGGATCCCATTTTATTGAAGCTGATTTTAGATTTTTTTCCTAGGGAAAAAAACTCCACATTTCATGGACTCATCTTTGTAATTTTAACCTTCATCATATTCCTACTAATTTTTCCCTTTTGGTTAAATAATTCTAAATCATTTAATTAAAATCCTAATTTCCCCCCGTGATTAAATAATTCCAATTTTTTAATTAAAAATCTTAATCCCTCTCATCCTCACAACTAAATAATTTTTAGAATTGTTAATTGGTTAATTTTCCTCCAATCCTCCAACTTGTAAAAAGAATATTCTTTTTTCAAAAAGTGGAATATTCACAATTCAAATTTAAATTCTTCCCTCCAGTTCAAATTATCTCCAACATATTTCCATGAAATCAGGGTTATTTTTAGCTTGCATGGATTATCAACCATTGATCTTCCTTAATGCATGCTCACCCTCTTGATTTTCTCTAATCCCTTGATTACAATTTTCAATTCTAACCATTGACCATAATTCAAAAAATATATAAAACAAAGCCTCTCCAATATGAATTTCATTCACAATCTTCATAGGAACCTTACTCTAGAATTCTTGAGTCATCTTTTCAACATTCTAGAATCCTATTTTGTGAAACACAACTCTCACCATAGCTTGTGTAACATGAATTAGGTCCAAATTATGAAATCCACATACACTTGTAGCATAATCCTCAAATGAGATTGTGATGTAGAGGAAGTACTCTCAAATAAATACCCTAACACTTTTCAAACAAGAATTCAATTCAAATGGTGCAAATGTCCACCCTTGTTCATTCCTAGCAATGTGCTCCTAATTCATAAAACATGCAACAACACATAAATTGTTGGCCCACAATTGCCATTGCACCAAAAGATTGACATGTTAATGCCTGATACAACTTCCAAAGTTAATGGATCCACTGGAGGCAGTTAATCCATGTCATGAATCCTGAGTGGTACATTGACCATCTTCCAACAAACTCCCCCTCAGTGTTACCCAAGGGGATTCAAACTCGACACCTTTTCCTTTGATGCAAATTATTTAAATGCACCATACAACTAAGAGGGTGGGGTGAATCAATTGTCACTAATCACATTTATAAATCCAAAACAATTATTAACAACACATTCACTTTAATATTTTATTAAGTATGAGCATGGAGTGCCAATAACAAAAAATAATATCAACAAAAATGACACTCAACCCATGATGAAAACATTGAATAAGGGTAACTTGATGTATTCATACATATTTCAACATATTCTAAAGGTTTCCAAACATACATAGCCCCAACCAAGTGCTTGGCACAATGGATCATGCAAACTAGGTCTTGTAGCCACTAGGCACATTCAAAGTAATCACTCCAACAAAGGTAAGAACACTTTTCAGATGATTCCCTATCTCATGTAGATTCATTACAATGCATTATAGATTTTTTCCATCCAACCATGACTAGAAAATACACTAGTTTCATGAAACCCTATTGTAACTATGATTTCATGATAGTTTTTAAGAAAATTAGGACAAAGAGATCATCATAAATCATCCAACCTTGCAATTTCTGGATTTTACTTTAAAGGGTTTTTATAAAATATTCAAATAGAACTTTCCACTAGCTTTCATAAATTTTCAATAGTGGGAAACAAAGATATGAAATTTTCTAGTTCACTAGAAGCCATAGGCAAGGTTTGGATCTGCATTCACCAAAATTGCAATAACTTTCATAAAAATTAATGAAATGTCTCCAAAAAGAACAAAAAATTATGTATTTTACAAAAAAAATTCCTTGCTATTTCACAATAAAAGTATTAACATGAAAATCACTAATTTGATCATAACTTTCACAAAAAATAATGAAAATTAGTCAAACAAAAATTAGAAAGATAACAAGATTATCCAAAATTTCAAATTGGTTTCAATATTGTACCAAATTGTACTAGTCTATATAATGCAATTTATAGTTGATTTTCACAGGAAATACACTAATGAATATGCAAAATGAATTGGTTTCTCATTCAAAATCTTCTCGAACCTTGGTCCTCATGGTTACATTGCATATTTATCCAACCACAACCATTCCCAACTAAAAAACTAACCACTAATTCCTTGGTTACCAATAATGACAAATTTTACAAGTTTTTGACAAGAATGACAATATTTTGCAACTTTTGAAAAATTTTACAACATGACACCAAAAATCCATAGAACATCATAGAGTGACTTCAAATGAATCAAAATGGCCTTACATTACCTTATTGAATCCAAACAAACCAAAAACCAATGTTTTGCAACATGAAAATAGTTGGCCTCAAAAGGTGCCTCAAGAATGCCCCTGCATTAGATTGAAGGTTTACAAATCAGTTTAGATTCAATTATGCTAAATTATATCTTTAATACATTTCAGTTGAATATTTTTAATTTTTTTGACTAAATTCCATTGATTATGGCCTTGGTTGATAATTATCTTGTAGTTTGTTGATATTTTTAGGATCTAATTGCTCTAGTTCTCCTCTTAATTGACCATTCAAGATAACCATAAAATTTTTTGGCATGCCCAATAGGACCCACAACCCTATTCTAATATTTTTTTAATTTTCTATTAGATTTTAGGTTATAGTGAAAGTGTGACACCCGTGTAGTGACAAGTTGACACCTTTGTAAGAAATCAATGTGTTTGAAACAAAAAGGATTGAAAAATTTGTTAGATATCAATACCTGTGATTAGTTTTCTCTTTTTTCTTCTTATTGTAGGAAATCCCAACGGCTTTGAAAAAGAGTGACACATCTGCCAAATCTCAATTCATATTATGGTCATTATTGTGATACCTTTGTCCTAAACTTGCAATTCTATTTTGATTTCTCTACCTTTACTTGTAAGTACAATGTGATGCCTTTGCTCAAGGTTGACACTTCTATGAAAGATCAATGCCTTTGTTGGGTAATAGTGCAGTTGCTCAAACTTTGACACCTTTTTTAGGTCAAATAATGGTTTTATTTGTTAGGATTTGCAATTTGATTTGAATTCTTATTTCGACTAACCTTTAACAATTTTTGTTTTCTAAATTTCCTTAATAGTTTTCAACTTGTGGCAAGGATGAAAATGTAAAATAATCCACTAACTTGTGTTGTAGATTTTTAAGTTAATCTAGTAATCAGTTTCCCTTCGTGTAATTAAATTAAAATCAAATTTCAATTGGCACATATAAAATGAACCTACAATTCTCACATTTTTTTTGGTACAAATAAAGTGAACCTACAAATCTCACATTTCATTTTGGTTCAAATAAAATGAATCTAATTTTTTTTATTTTTTTTCTAGGTGTCATTAAAATGGACTAAACAACAATCACTTTATTTTTGTGTACCTAAAATGAACCAATAACTTGCACTCTTTCAATTTGGGTTTTAAAAATTTACCAAGAAGTTGCATATTTGGTTTGGTGTTCTAAAATTGATGCACACATTTGAATTGTTGGTGCACTAAAATTAATTACTTGTCATGTTTGGTAAGTGGATGTGTGTGTATTCTCTTTCCTTGCACCTAATGCAATTTTGGAAATCAAAAACATTGTTTATTTTCATTTTTTTATAAACCCCTTATGTATAATGTTGTGTATGCTCTCCCCTCATGACTCCTAAGAATAATCTTTGGGATAAAATTCAACACTATTTCCATTTATTTCAAGTAGAAGACCTATTTGGGGGGCTCATCACCCCAAGGTTCAATCTCAATTATGTTTTTAGGCTAGTATATAAAAGAGAGGAGAGTGAATGTGTAACGCCCCGACTTAGTTACAATATAACAAAGAGCAAGTACAAAGTTAACAGAATTTTTTTTTTTAAATGTCTTTACATATGTTATAAAGTATCTAAGACGTTGTTACATAATTTTAATAAGTTAACTAATCACATTGATAATCAATCAAAAGTACAAATTTGATTTCATGTAAGATCCAGTTATAAATTTACATACGATAAAATATCTCAAATGTCCATTTTACATAAAGCGAGATTTCAAGGTATCTCCTTACATCAAAGATGGTACAATCTGTACTCTCTTACACAAGAGGTAAGTTTACAAAACATTAAGTGTTCAAAAAGGGATCTGGTACAAAATCCACGAACAAGCTCTGCATCCTCAGTCACGAACAAAGTAGTAACTGGAATCTGCTGCGAGCTTAGGATCATCTGCAAGAAAATTATAAGATAGGTGTAGCACGGTTACCTCCCGACCACATGGAACCCAAAGGTCCACTCCCTCCGTGCTAGGAGATACTGATAGGTCCACAAACAAAGTAAACATAACATCACTATACGGGGTTTACAATTCACTATACAACATAACGTTTACAATCAAAATGCATGAAATCATAGTATCAAGTCACATTAAATTGAAATCTCAACAAAAGAAACACCATCATGAAATAGACTAAGAGAGTGTCATCACATTGTCAGGATAGGTTACCCTGGCGAATCTTCCTAGACTACCGGCCCTCACCAAGAGTTACCCTGGCAGTCTCTACCGATTCCCGGCCCCTATGCAGACAAATGCGGTGTCGTTACATCTTTCAAGAGGACAAGATGGTGACTTGCCATTCCAGGCCTTCTCAGCCTTTTCTCAACCTAAACGAGCGTTAAGAAGTAGGCGAGGCATATCATTATCTGTTTTAATGTTTAGAACTACCCAACCCCTAAAATATTAGTTAGGTTATCACTTAATTAACATACCTACGTTAGGTTACCCAGACAATCACTATAGGATTTCGGCCCCTAACACAGGCCACTCTCTCTAAATCATGACTCGACATAAAACCAATCTAGGGGTAGCTATCCAACACAAAAATAATCAAAACCATAATGTTTATGTCCTTCACTAGAGGTAAATCACAATCTCTAGGATGTCACTTCAAAAGACCACAAAATGATACAAAGCTATACCCCCACATAAGATAATTGTAATATGAGCACCATGCTAAAAACGTAATAATCTTACAACTTCCACTTTTCAATCTTTTGATGAAATAAAAATAAACATTTACAACCTTATGTGTATACACACCAAACAATCCCATTTAACCAATTTCTATAAATAAAGAATTTAGATAATAAATAATCTATAGATATTACTATATTTCTAATAACTTCAAAACATTGTATTTACTAACATTATATTGTAAGATCAATATAAATTCTTTATATAATATAAATTTGAATACCTTAAAAATAAAAGAAACATTATAACTTACAACTAAAGTTTCTATCTTTTCTTCTTTTCTCGTGTAAAGAATCACACTTAACTAACACTTGCGCATATTAAATATAAATTTTTGATTAAAGAATCTGCCACCGAATATTGCATGCAAAGATAAATTCGCACTGCAGTTAAGAGTGAGAGATTCAAATACAACCATACGATTTAAACAAGAAACCATGTAAACAAAAACTCCATTTAATATACCTAAATCACAGAGGATTAAAAGAAATGCGTAGGCCAAGATTATATAAGAATTCACATAAACAGGATAAAATACAACTTTTTATTTTATAATAAACATATATGCATGTTTTAAAAAAATTGCCAGTTTTCCATACACAAATCTGTTATATATATATTATTACGCCAATCTAAAGTTAACTGAATGATCAATAGAGAGTTTTGCGCAATAGTTGTGGAGGGTATCCTTAGTTAATCTTGAGGATTTAGTAGATCCGTTTAAATATAATCTAATTGTTGGCATGCGCACAAGTTCTGTCTCCTGGAAATCACGCCTTGCAGAATGTAAATAATAGTTATCAAAAAGAAGACATACTTAAGTCAAACATTCTAAACCAGAAAAAATAAAAAATAAAAGACCAGCACCAAAATTGCATGTCTATTGACAAATTCTAAAGGAATACGGTTCTAAAATTGTTAAATCAGGAGTTCATCAGGGCCAATGTAGTTTAAAGTTAACATTTCACAAATTAAAGAGATGCACAAAAAGATACGCATGAATCTAAGAAGCAAAACTAAATATTTTCCTTTTACAATACACTGCTACGCCGCCCTGGTTATTCTCTATATCAATCACCAAGAATAGGATTCAAGATAAACAACAAAAAGAAAAAGAATACAAATATTATATATATATATATATACCACAAATAACATAAGGAAAAGGCTATGCGCTATTTCCAGTTATATCTATAATATAAAAAAAAAATCCAAAAATCCAGTCACAGATACGTAAATCAATTTCAAGCCATAGGGTTTAATTATATTGGCTGTTTTCAAACTTAGAGGGCATATTTCATACTAAATCTTTAAGCTAAGAAAATACAGGTGAAAGTCATTGTAATTTTCAGTTTAACAAATGCGTATAGACAATTTTATAATCAAAAGATTCTATATGAGGTGGAAAGAGATAGTTTTGATAGTATTATCATTCTACAACTCAGAACGCACAATACATTGAGACAAGTTTTTAGGTTAAATGTTCACCTACAGGAGAACGAACAAGCCTTAGAACTAATCCCAAGTGACGGTGGAAGTATTTGATATATATATAAATAAAAATTGGTGCAGAATTATAATCATACTTACAGACAGAATTTTGTATATTTACAAATCCATTTCACAACCAGAAAAGATACGGCTTGAGTATAGCTTAGAAGAATGATTCATGATTACTTAGCAGATTAATTTGTTTGTAATTTCACTGAAATTTATTTGCCTAATCTGATAATTCTTCTGTTTTATTTTGCAGGTTTAGTAAAATGAATTTCTACAATAAATTTTCTAGAATTCAAGCAGAAGAAAGAGAATTCAAGAAGAGAACCTGTAAAATCTCGAAAACTGATTGATAAACGATCTTTCAAAACTTTTGTCAAACCCCAAATCAAATCACCCGATTCAATGATGGATATGCAATGATCTCAGCTTCAAAATTACGCTTCAATACAAGGTCCTTCAGAAAATTCTTCTCAAACAATGGCTGTGCTAAAATTTTCCAAAAACTGCTGCCGTCCAAATTCTTCCCGTGAATGTGTGCACAAAATTCCCAAAATCTCAAAAACCACACCATAAACTCATGCAATTTCCACTTCTAAAACACAAACTTAACTGGCAATTCAATTTGCATTGAAAATGACTCCTTCAGTTCAACTAATCCTTCAAAATATCATAACAGACCTTTAACTATAATCAAAAATTCTTATCTCTTCGAAAATATCTTGTTTTAAAAATATCTTTTTCATACAATTCAATTTGCACAATTAAATCAACAATAATATTATTTTAATTAAAACATTGCAAAGAATTAACTTTCACTGATAGCATATTTAATTTAACTTAATAATTTAAATCACAAACGCTGCATAAACATAAATAAACATTTAATAAAATCGATATTAAATACGTAAACACAATACAATATACATTTAAACATGACAAGACAAATTGGGCTACACAGGGAAACACAAAGATACTCGTTCGAAAATGAACGATGGTTAAAACGGACCTGCCAATACCTCCGACAACATATTAATAATGGATTAGGGTACACTCTGACCTGACAAGCAGGTGGAGCTGTTACCTGGTACCTGTGTCTGCAGGAGAACATCAAAGTTAACACATGTATATATAATCTCATGTTAGAAAACACACCGTGAATAAGAATTGCAGCGTAGCAGGGTACTCACGAATGTGTAATGCTACACTGTCTTATCCACCAACACAAACGAGCAAAATAAATCATATCGACATGATAACATAAGCAATAATCATAACCAATAAGCTATAACATGAATATAACTATCATAGTATCCTCGAACCACATAATCAAATAACCAGGATGTCAATGTATCATCCGCAAAATCAAAACAGCATAGTATCTAGAATCTCCTCTGAAAAGAATCAACATAGTATCAAAGTAATCTAACAAGTAGAATCAAATCTAACAGTATGTCTAAACTTGAGGGACACTACATCCTCCCCCCCTAGGATAAGGCTTACTCCTGGAAGCCTGCAAACAAATATGGATAAAGCTCATGCATATGTGTCGCATCCTCCCAAGTAGCTGATTCCTCATCGCTAGGATCCCATTGGACCCTCACCTGATCAACGTCTCGACCCCTGAGGGCGAGCCTCCGACGCTGAAGAATGCCCACGAGCTCCAAAGCCAGCTGCCTGTCCTCTACCTGTAATGCATTCCAATCAAGTACATGTGAAATGTCAGGATGATAAGGTAGAAGAACAGATACATGAAAGACATCATGAATACGTGATAGACTGGGTGGTAAAGCAAGTCGATATGCCACAGGACCAATCCTCTCAAGAATCTCGAATGGTCCTACAAAACGAGGTGCAAGCTTAGAGCCTTTTCCATAACGGATTGGACTCTTGCGTGGACGAACTCGAAGAAAAACCCTATCTCCAACTGAAAACTGTCTATCCACCCTATGCGCATCAGCATACTTCTTCTGTCTATCTTGTGCTGCTATCAAGTGCTCTCTAATATGATCTACCTGTTACTCCATATCATGAAGCATCTCAGGACCGAGTAGGACTCTATCCTCAAGTCGATCCCAACTCAATGGTGTATGACAAGGACGTCCATATAGTGCCTGAAATGGAGGCATACCTATGGAACTCTGATAACCATTGTTATAGGCGAATTCCACTAAGTATAAATAGTCCTCCCAATGAGACTGTCGATCCATCACATACATTCTGAGCATATCTTCGAGAATTTGATTGACTCTCTCTGTCTGACCATCAGTCTCAGGATGATAAGCTGAACTGAAATTCAACTGCGTACCTAAAGCATGCTGTAATGAAGTCCATAAAGCTGAAGTAAATACAGGATCCCTATCAGAAATGATTCTACGTGGAATCCCATGCAATCGTACTATATCCTCCATGAAAATTCTGGCCACAGAGGTAGCATTGTAAGATGACCGAACTGGTGAAAAATGTGCTACCTTTGTCAATCTGTCAACAGTAACTATGATGGCATCATGTCGACGTAATGACGTAGGTAATCCAACAATAAAATCCACTGATATTACATCCCATTTCCACTCAAGAATGAGATGTGGCTGTAATAAACCAGCGGGATGTTGATGCTCCGCTTTGACTCTCTGGCATTCAAGGCATCTCGATACAAAGTCAGCAATGTCATGCTTCATACCAGGCCAAAAATATAACTGTCGAAGATCTGCATACATCTTCTTGACTCCAGGATGTGCTGAGTATGGAGCTCGATGTGCCTCTGTCAAAATAAGAGTGCGAAGATTCTCAGTAGGTGGTACATATATACGACCCAGATGTCGCAACAAACCATCTATCTCAATTGCGTATCCTGAAAACCTTCCCTCCAAGGGTCTATTTGAATCAATTTCCATCTTCACTTCCTGATATAATCTATCAGAAGGAAGAGCGGCCAATATTTGACTCCTCAACTCAACTCCAAGTGTCACAGCTGAAATCTCATGTCTTCACCGACTAAGGGCGTCTGCCACAACATTCTCCTTACCCTGAACATATTTCACCTCAAAATCATATTTGCAAAGGAACTCCATCCACCGTCTCTGCCTAGCATTCAGATTAGGCTGTGTAAATATATACTGAAGACTGTGATGATCACAATGAAGTTCAAAACGATGCCCTAACAAGAAATGTCTCCAACGAACTAGAGCATGAACAACTGCAGCGAGCTCTAAATCATGTGTGGGGTAATTATGTTCATGATATTTGAGTTTGCGAGACTCATAAGCAATCACTCGTCCATCCTGCATCAATACAACTCCTAAACCTTCCAAAGAAGCATCCGTGCAAACAACAAAATCTTTAGCAGGATCAGGAACTGCTAAGATAGGTGCACTAGTTAGCTTATCCTTAAGTATCTGAAATGCCAATTGACATTGATCTGTCCAAATGAATTTCTTCCCTTTCCTCTGAAGAGAAGTAATGGGGTGTCCAATCCTAGAAAACCCCTGAACAAATCGTCTGTAATAACCAGCAAGACCCATGAAACTACGAACCTCAGAAACATTTTTAGGTACAGGCCAATCAATGATAGCTTGAATCTTTGCAGGATCCACAGCTATTCCCTCTCCAGAAATCACATGTCCAAGGTATTTCACCTTAGTTTGAAAGAATTCACATTTCTTCAAATTTCCAAACAATTGGTTCTCCCTCAAACACTGTAGAACTTGTCTCAAATGCTCTTCATGTTCCTGCATATTTCTCGAATAAATCAAAATATCATCGAGAAACACGAGAACAAATCGATCAAGATAGGTGCAAAACACGCCATTCATCAGACTCATGAACACTGATAGTGCATTCGTTAACCCAAACAGTACCACTGTGAACTCATAGTGTCCGTATCGAGTTCGGAATGTCGTCTTATGAATATCAGCTTCTGCAATTCACAACTGATGGTAACCAGATTTCAAATCAATCTTAGAGAATATAGTTGCTCCCTTGATCTGATCAAAAAGGTCATCAATTCTGGGTAATGGATACCTGTTCTTAATCATTACCTTATTCAATTGACGATAGTCAATGCACAATCTGAGAGATCCATCCTTCTTCTTCACGAAGATAACAGGTGCTCCCCAAGGGGAAACACTCGGACGAATAAAACCCTTTGACAAGAGTTCCTCCAACTGAATACGAAGCTCCTCCAATTCCTGTGTAGTCATTCTATATGGAGCACGAGAAATGGGTTCTGCTCCAGGAACTAAATCAACTCTGAAGTCTATGTCACGCTTCGGTGGCATACCAGGAATATCACTAGGAAAAACATCAGCGAATTCCCTAAGAATGGGGTGATCATCAAGTGATATCTCCTGACTTTCACCAAAATCCAAGTCACTCACCGTTGTTGCAAACAACTGACATCCTTGACAAAGGCATCTCTTCAACTGCATCGCAGAAATTATTCACAAAGAAATGGGTCTCTGAACACTAACAATCTTAACCTCTATACCATCATCATTAATGCAACGTACTATCTTCTGACGATAGTCAATCACTGCATGATGAGTTCCTAACCAATCCATTCCCAAAACAATGTCATATGACCCTAAAGATGTGACTCGAAGATCTACGGAAGTAGTCAATGATCCAATTCTAAGTCCACAACTACGGACAAGGAATTCAACTGCTACTTTAGCCCCAAAAGTAAATTCCACCTGCCACCTATCGCCTTGCTTTACGGCCACAAGTCCACAACACTCAACTATAGAAGGTGTAATAAAAGAATCTGTAGCACCAGAATCAAATAGAATATTAACATCAATACCCTGTAACTGACCTGAAGATTCAACCACTATATTCTGATGATCCGATTGGCAGTTATTTACCGCAGCAAACACTGTATGAGTACGACCCACATCACCAACTGTCGGCTCTGAAGCTGTCGGTTGCTGTCCATAACCTGATGTACCTCGCATAGGACACTGCCTAGCAATATGTCCCTGCTGTCCACAAGAGAAACATCCAGTGCCTCTGCCAAATCCTCTACCGCCCGAAGGTGCATTGGATTGCTGATAACTACCTTGACTCACTGTCGACTGAGCACTCTGAATTGGTTGGTTCTGCGGATTGCGCTTATTGCACCACCAATTGCGGTTCCTTCCTGATTGAGAATTATTACTTTGTTGGATCTGTGAATTTTTATTCTTTTGTTGATTGCGTTGTTGTTGTCCACCCTTAGCGGGTGCCTGTTGATTCCTAGAGGAACCACCTGTCTGATACTGACCACCACGCTGACCAAAACCAGAAACAGGAGCACTACCTATCTGTACTCCAGTGTGTCCACCCAAAGCCATAGCGAGGTTCTCTTCCACTATCCGTGCCTTCTCCACAGCAACCTCCATAGTCTTCGGCTCGAAGACTCTGACTCCACTGCTAATACGGGTGTTTAAGCCCCTGATGAAGTGCTGCACTAACATTGCCTCATCATCCATAATCCCTGCATACTGCTTGAGCTCATAAAACCTGCGCTCAAACTTTTCCACAGACATAGCCATCTGACGAAGATCATGAAACTCATCCACATGTCGCTACCTCCAATGCTCAGACAAGAAACGTGCTCTGAATCTCTCTTGGAACATATCCCATGAGACTGCACCAATCTCTAAATGGAGCTTCTGCTCCTCCAATCACCACCAAGTAGAGGCAAAGCCTCTCAGATGCATTATGGCGCAACGAGCACGAGTATTGCTACCATAAGGATGCATTGCAAAGCATCATCCCAAATCAAGCAACCAAGTCTCTGCCTCTAAACCTCCACCAGATCCATCAAATGTAGGAGGGCGTGCCCTCAACAAATCTCGCATGTGACCTGCAATAATAGCATCCTGCTGCACTGAATCATCTACTCTCCTCGGAGATCTATCATGTTCTCTATTCACTTCCTGTACCACTTCCTGTCTAGGTCCAAGTCAAGCTAGGACCTCCTCAAGTAAAGGGCGTAACTATGACCCCTCTACCAATGACTGTTCTGGAACCTGTGCCTCATTACCCTGATTCAACTGTGGTCCCAAATGTTCTGCCTGATCACTCTGATGAGGGCTCGGAGGGGGAGTAACCTGGCGGTTTAGCCCACGGTCACCACCACGGCCTCGACCACGACCTCTAACACGACCCCTAGGCATGATCCTACACACAACCAAGACAAATCTTATTAAAAGAAAAACCAAGCAAATGGATAACACAACAACCAAGTCTAACGTACTAAACAACCTAATGGGCTCATTTAACCAAAGCACCCAGTGTTAGAACTTGGCTCTGATACCAATCTGTAACGCCCCGACTTAGTTACAATATAACAAAGAGCAAGTACAAAGTTAACAAAATATTTTTTTTTAAATGTCTTTACATATGTTATAAAGTATCTAAGACGTTGTTACATAATTTTAATAAGTTAACTAATCACATTGATAATCAATCAAAAGTACAAATTTGATTTCATGTAAGATCCAGTTATAAATTTACATACGATAAAATATCTCAAATGTACATTTTACATAAAGCGAGATTTCAAGGTATCTCCTTACATCAAAGATGGTACAATCTGTACTCTCTTACACAAGAGGTAAGTTTACAAAACATTAAGTGTTCAAAAAGGGATCTGGTACAAAATCCATGAACAAGCTCTGCATCCTCAGTCATGAACAAAGTAGTAACTAGAATTTGCTGCAAGCTTAGGATCATCTGCAAGAAAATTATGAGATAGGTGTAGCACGGTTACCTCCTGACCACGTGGAACCCAAAGGTCCACTCCCTCCGTGCTAGGAGATACTGACAGGTCCATAAACAAAGTAAACATAACATCACTATACGGAGTTTACAATTCACTATACAACATAACGTTTACAATCAAAATGCATGAAATCACAGTATCAAGTCACATTAAATCAAAATCTCAACAAAAGAAACACCATCATGAAATAGACTAAGAGAGTGTCATCGCATTGTCAGGATAGGTTACCCTGGCAAATCTTCCTAGACTACCGGCCCTCACCAAGAGTTACCCTGGTAGTCTCTACCGATTCCCGGCCCCTATGCAGACAAATGCGGCGTCGTTACATCTTTCAAGAGGACAAGATGGCGACTTGCCATTCCAGGCCTTCTCAGCCTTTTCTCAACCTAAACGAGCGTTAAGAAGTAGGCGAGGCATATCATTATCTATTTTAATGTTTAGAACTACCCAACCCCTAAAATATTAGTTAGGTTATCACTTAATTAACATACCTACGTTAGGTTACCCAGACAATCACTATAGGATTTCAGCCCCTAATGCAGGCCACTCTCTCTAAATCATGACTCGACATAAAACCAATCTAGGGGTAGCTATCCAACACAAAAATAATCAAAACCAGAATGTTTATGTCCTTCACTAGAGGTAAATCACAATCTCTAGGATGTCACTTCAAAAGACCACAAAATGATACAAAGCTATACCCCCACATAAGATAATTGTAATATGAGCACCATGCTAAAAACGTAATAATCTTACAACTTCCACTTTTCAAGCTTTTGATGAAATAAAAATAAACATTTACAACCTTATGTGTATACACACCAAACAATCCCATTTAACCAATTTCTATAAATAAAGAATTTAGATAATAAATAATCTATAGATATTACTATATTTCTAATAACTTGAAAACATTGTATTTACTAACATTATATTGTAAGATCAATATAAATTCTTTATATAATATAAATTCGAATACCTTAAAAATAAAAGAAACATTATAACTTACAACTAAAGTTTCTATCTTTTCTTCTTTTCTCGTGTAAAGACTCACACTTAACTAACACTTGCGCATATTAAATATAATTTTTGATTAAAGAATCTGCCACCGAATATTGCATGCAAAGATAAATTCGCACTGCAGTTAAGAGTGAGAGATTCAAATACAACCATACGATTTAAACAAGAAACCATGTAAACAAAAACTCCATTTAATATACCTAAATCACAGAGGATTAAAAGAAATGCGTAGGCCAAGATTATATAAGAATTCACATAAACAGGATAAAATACAACTTTTTATTTTATAATAAACATATATGCATGTTTTAAAAAAAATGCCAGTTTTCCATACACAAATCTGTTATATATATATATTATTACGCCAATCTAAAGTTAACTGAATGATCAATAGAGAGTTTTGCGCAATAGTTGTGGAGGGTATCCTTAGTTAATCTTGAGGATTTAGTAGATCCGTTTAAATATAATCTAATTGTTGGCATGCGCACAAGTTCTGTCTCCTGGAAATCACGCCTTGTAGAATGTAAATAATAGTTATAAAAAAGAAGACATACTTAAGTCAAACATTCTAAACCAGAAAAAATAAAAATAAAAGACCAGCACCAAAATTGCATGTCTATTGACAAATTCTAAAGGAATACGGTTCTAAAATTGTTAAATCAGGAGTTCATCAGGGCCAATGTAGTTTAAAGTTAACATTTCACAAATTAAAGAGATGCACAAAAAGATACGCATGAATCTAAGAAGCAAAACTAAATATTTTCCTTTTACAATACACTGCTACGCCGCCCTGGTTATTCTCTATATCAATCACCAAGAACAGGATTCAAGATAAACAACAAAAAGAAAAAGAATACAAATATTATATATATATATACCGGAAATAACATAAGGAAAAGGCTATGCGCTATTTCCAGTTATATCTATAATATAAAAAAAAAAAAAAAAAATCCAGTCACAGATACGTAAATCAATTTCAAGCCATAGGGTTTAATTATATTGGCTGTTTTCAAACTTAGAGGGCATATTTCATACTAAATCTTTAAGCTAAGAAAATACAGGTGAAAGTCATTGTAATTTTCAGTTTAACAAATGCGTATAGACAATTTTATAATCAAAAGATTCTATATGAGGCGGAAAGAGACAGTTTTGATATTATTATCATTCTACAACTCAGAACACACAATACATTGAGACAAGTTTTTAGGTTAAATGTTCACCTACAGGAGAACGAACAAGCCTTAGAACTAATCCCAAGTGACGGTGGAAGTATTTGATATATATATAAATAAAAATTGGTGCAGAATTATAATCATACTTACAGACAGAATTTTGTATATTTACAAATCCATTTCACAACCAGAAAAGATACGGCTTGAGTACAGCTTAGAAGAATGATTCATGATTACTTAGCAGATTAATTTGTTTGTAATTTCACTGAAATTTATTTGCCTAATCTGATAATTCTTCTGTTTTATTTTGCAGGTTTAGTAAAATGAATTTCTACAATAAATTTTCTAGAATTCAAGCAGAAGAAAGAGAATTCAAGAAGAGAACCTGTAAAATCTCGAAAACTGATTGATAAACGATCTTTCAAAACTTTTGTCAAACCCCAAATCAAATCACCCGATTCAATGATGGATATGCAATGATCTCAGCTTCAAAATTACGCTTCAATACAAGGTCCTTCAGAAAATTCTTCTCAAACAATGGCTGTGCTAAAATTTGCCAAAAACTGCTACCGTCCAAATTCTTCCCGTGAATGTGTGCACAAAATTCCCAAAATCTCAAAAACCACACCATAAACTCATGCAATTTCCACTTCTAAAACACAAACTTAACTGGCAATTCAATTTGCATTGAAAATGACTCCTTCAGTTCAACTAATCCTTCAAAATATCATAACAGACCTTTAACTATAATAAAAAATTCTTATCTCTTCGAAAATATCTTGTTTTAAAAATATCTTTTTCATACAATTCAATTTGCACAATTAAATCAACAATAATATTATTTTAATTAAAACATTGCAAAGAATTAACTTTCACTGATAGCATATTTAATTTAACTTAATAATTTAAATCACAAACGCTGCATAAACATAAATAAACATTTAATAAAATCGATATTAAATACGCAAACACAATACAATATACATTTAAACATGACAAGACAAATTGGGCTACACAGGGAAACACAGAGATACTCGTTCAAAAATGAACGATGGTTAAAACGGACCTGCCAATACCTCCGACAACATATTAATAATGGATTAGGGTACACTCAGACCTGACAAGCAGGTGGAGCTGTTACCCGGTACCTATGTCTGCAGGAGAACATCAAAGTTAACACATGTATATATAATCTCATGTTAGAAAACACACCGTGAATAAGAATTGCAGCGTAGCAGGGTACTCACAAATGAGTAATGCTACACTGTCTTATCCACCAACACAAACGAGAAAAATCAATCATATCGACATGATAACATAAGCAATAATCATAACCAATAAGCTATAACATGAATATAACTATCACAGTATCCTCGAACCACATAATCAAATAACCAGGATGTCAATGTATCATCCGCAAAATCAAAATAGCATAGTATCTAGAATCTCCTCTGAAAAGAATCAACATAGTATCAAAGTAATCTAACAAGCAGAGAATGTTGTACCTAAAGGAGTGGCTAGCATCCTTAAATCCAAGCCTCATGACCCTTAGTTTTTCAAGAAAATTATAGATGATGAGATAGGAGAACCCTCTCGACATGGTCATCCCTGAATGAGCTCTATGCTCATTGATTTCTCTACTACAAATTTGTTTATCTAGAAGCCTGTAAGACCTTTCTACTCATCAACTTAAAGTGGTGCAAAATATAAGGATCAATGTATGAAGTTACTTGCTATGTACCAACCTTTGTTGAATTGAAAATTATTCCTTGTTAGGATCTTTTCCTTTCAATGTGAGAGGTGTCAAGGTGCTAGATGAACTTGGCATACTCTAGTCACCCATTTACGATAAGGCCTACACTAAGCTAATAATCTTGATCTACCAGTAAAATATGTTGTGTATCTATGGTATGTATTCAACTGTTCATCTACCTATGATACCAATTAGAATAGGTTTGTTGAAGAAGGCATGTGAAAATCTACTAAAAGTCCTTGTGTAGTGCACCCAATTTGTTCTTTGTTTTGGACAGTTACTTTGATTTGCAGTTGGACAAGCTAGACATTATGATACTATTTGATGATATTTGGATATTATGACACTTTTATATCTAATATTATGATGATATCATTCTTATATTATGGTTAGTAAATTATTTTAATGGTTGATGTGAGTTATCATTGATAGAAAGATTATATGTTTATAGATGTATATTGTATTATGATATGATATCAACTATTGTGTGTTGATGTATTGGTGAAGGGGAATAGTATCACATCACTCACTTGTGAGTACCTTGTGATGTTGTGACTTTCCCTTCATGGAGTGATTGACTATTTCCCTATGCACATGTTCGACTATGGGATTTACTGCAAGGTGCAGGTACCAAGAATTGACTCCACTTGAATTGTCAGGTTTGAGTGTGCCTAAAGCCCAATGGAATTTGTTGATTCAAAGGTATCACTAGGTCTCCCACGTTGCACTATAGTCCTCATCAAGGATGATTATTTGTGTGTGTTGTACATTGTCTGTAAGGTCAGTTTGTATTGGTTTGTCTTCATTGTTGTCTCTTTTGCTTTTGATTCGATTTCAGTGGGTAATATCTTGACTATATGTTCATTTATTTAAGATTGTGATTAGTGCTTCATCCGATTATCTCATTAAATTAAGATTGTCAAAATTAACAACTTTGACTAATTAAGATAAAAACTTTATTAAATCAAAAAATTAAACTAAAACGAATATTGTGGAAGTATTTATTTAATTATAATAAATTAGAACTTATTGTTTAAAATGAAATATTTAAATTATATATATATTATTACTATTGTATTTGTGCAAACAAATTGTATGATAAATTAAGGTAATAAATTAATATTGTTTGATTATTATGTGTAAATTTTGAAATATGGTTAAAATTATTAAATAAAACAAATCGAAGAAGTGTGAATGGTGGAAAGATAAAAATAAATAAATTAATGTACTTAATAGAGTGGATGGTGGTTATAGAGAATGGACGTTAATAAATAAGTAGTGGAGTTAACTAAAGGGGGGCAATAGGATTATTTTTCTCTTGGAGAAAAACTAATTTTGGAAGTTCTTGCCGTGAACATTCTTTCTAGGTTCTTGAAAAAACTTTTCTTAGAAATTGGAAGCTTTGAATATGTGGGATTTTTATAGAGGCTATGGAATTCCAAGTGATTGGAGCTAAAAAATTGTAAAGTGGAGTTTGGGAAAAAAATGGAGTTATAACTTGGGTTTTGAATCTAGCAACAATTTCTAACTCAGTTCTATGAATCATCCCAGGTTCCACAATTTCATCTCAATTTAATGCTTGCTCAGAGAATGATTATTGTGTGGTTGAGTTGCTTGAAGTAGAACAATTATTATTTGATTAAAATTTAGAGTACTTTATAGATTCATGCTATGTATTTCTTCCCAAATTGACTATAATTCATTGATCATTTCAACTGTAATATTTGACAAATTTTACATCCTTTATTTGAGGTAAACCTCTGTTTCATTTTATCACTTATTTTTGGAATTCAGCACTTTAATTACAGCCTATTGTTTTGGGACGCTCCTCTCTATCCTATCTTTAGTGCTAGGTTTACATTCAAACTCCTTTTGTTTCTTACCCATGCACTGCAATTAACAATGTAAAACTACCTTAAACTAGTCTAATTGAAAGATTGCTAAATTAAGACAATAGAAGCCTTCAAGGAAGGCTCCACCTGTGACCTTTATTCACGTTATCATGTAATCAATGGAAATTAGAGGATAGAAAGGACGTCGCCCTATTCCACTCATTAATTTTCACCAGTCAAGACATGGCCTTACCTTCCTTAGCTTTTAAAATCTTGTAACAAGGAAAGATTCTCTTGTAAGATGGCGTCGCCCTTGTTTTTGGGTAATCAATTTTATTATCCCATTATAGCTTACATATTCTCATACATATACTTACCGAAGCCGACTCAGGCCGCCACTCTCCCTCTCTCTTACAATATTTTAAGCTTTCGTTCAGTTGGCCCACATGGATTTCCTGTTCTCAGTTTATGATGCAAAGACTTGTATTATTCTTCTTCTGGAAGATTCGACTTGGAAGTCGATGGCTCTTTTGTCACTTAAAATTTCAGTAGAGTCTTTCATTGGCCGCACCCATGCCTTCTTTCCAAAGTCGTTTCTTGCAATAGACTGAGTTTTGGATAAAACAGATATGGCAGTCGATGCCTCCAAAGTAGAGTAAACTCTATGTATGGCAGCGAAACCATTCATTTTTTTTGTAGTTGGAAATTTTTGACTGCCGTTGCATTCGAAATATGTTAAATATATATATAAAGGTAAACTTAAACTCCTGTGCCCCATGCGCTATCGGGTTTACATGATCCTAAGTTTGCCAGTCTAATTGGCTTTGTTTTCAAAAATTGAAGTTTCTCCTGAGTCACCAGCGTACCTCCCTCTGCCTTTTCAGACTCTTTTTTGCTATAGACCGCCCATGGGATTTAATCCTTGTACCGTATGGTTGAGGTGCTTTGAATTCTTGAAACTAAGGGAATTTATTTAACATAAATACCATCGCAGCTTGAACTTTGTATTTATAGTGTGTTCTGTAATTCCATATAAAGTCCAATGCCTTTCGCCCATATATAAGTTTTGATTTGATTAGAGGTCATTGTCTTAACTGAGACTGATATATGTAGTCACACAGGCAAAGGCGGATGAAGTGATTGATTGAATTGCTGGAGCCTCATTAAACTAACAATCGATTTTCTTAAACCGGCAAACAACATTTAGTTATTATGTGTGTGGTGTCTGCTTAAAACAACAATTATGTTAGAGTCTTGTATTGCGACCCACAAGTCATCAATAGTGCGTAGGAAATTAGTAGTCTTCAGAATACTCACCTTACCTTGTTTGATATATAAAGCGACATTTTGTTTATCAGTTTTATGCTACACTTTACAACTACCAGTAGGTTTCAATGGGTATAATTAAATCACAGTTCATCAATTTGATGACAGATAGTTAGTATTTAACTTTGCTACTCGGGAACCAAACCTATTAAAGTTGATATTCAATCTTTACTGTGCCCTAATCTCATTCTGTAGTGATGATGCTTACAGGATGCATTAAATATGCAATCAAATTTAATCTGTTCTGTACGTTCCTTCTTGGCCGATCCTGAGAGCACTTCCCCAGTGTCTTCTCATACAATAAAGTGAATTCTTTGGAAAAGTATAGAGTTGAAATTTTTTTTTACTTTCGCCTATCATTCACCACCGAATAAATGGAAACTATAATTTAAATATGTATTCTGCAATTTTAGAAGTTAGATCTATAAATATAAATATAAATGTTTAGTGTAGCTTATGCCATGTAGGAGTGTAGATGATGAAATAAATAAGGAGATTCAACTATTCTCTTTGGTTGGTAATTTGTAAGATGATAGTTCAAATTATATCATAAAATGTGTGTCTGTGCACGCGTGCGTGTGTTTTTATACCGATCTACGTGTATCTATATGTATATATATACATATTTATTGATATATATAGATATATATGAATAAATTTATTACGATTATAAAAAATGTATTTTGAAGATGATAGTTTAAATTTTATCTTAAAAAGTGTATGTGTGTATTTCTACCGATCTACATGTATCTATATGTATATATATAGATATATATGAATAAATTTATTACGATTATAAAAAATGTATTTTTGTTTATAAGAATTAATTATGTGTAGTTCATTGTTGTAAATAGTTTATTATTCTAATGACAACATTATGTTAGTCAATAAACAAACATACATCTATATATATATGCATATGTGTGTGTTCAAGTAGTCATGTATTTGTGCTATGTTTTCTTGTAAAAGTATCTTGTTGCTTCTATGTATTTTCAATTAAATGGATGATACAAATGGACATGTGGATTTGAAATTGGATATCTTTATAATCAATAGTTGGAGTTAATGCATATGGAAAGAGAATATCTTTGAAGAATATTTAGTTAACAGGAAAGGATTACTCGTAATCTATTAATGTACTCCATGTTTCATATGATTATTGTTTTGGTGTGTTGTGAGTTATTAATAAATTGTGTAAGTCATTGTGTGAGGTAGTCATTGGAAGTATTCTAGAGGCTTGTGAGGAAACTATGTTATTGGTCTAATGTTTGTGTTGATTCTTAAACTTGGCTATTGTGATAACTACTTTGTGATATTGTGGAGAATCTAGCCATACCCTTTTCACTTGTTCTAATGGTTGTATTTTAGTGAGCAAGATGGTACATGCCTCGCCTTCATGGATGTTCATGTGGATTTTGTGGTTTGAGCATGTTATCTTGACTTGTTGATTTTGTTGGTTTCTTGTTGTAGAAAGGGGGAGTGGCTCTCAATGAGGTTGACACACAAAGTGGCATCTAGGACAACCGATGTGGGAGTTCCTTAAGTAAGTGATAACATAATTAATTCATTATGAGGTTAGGCTTGAATGTCGCTTTAACTAAGTTAATTGGATGTGTCACCCATTCCAGTAACGCTCGTTTAGGCTAAGGATGGGTGGGGAAGGCTTGGTTGGCAAGACCAATATCCTTTTCTTCATGAAAGGACAATTGGTCCAACATGTGTTGCCCTATGGGGCTAGCGTTGAAGGTGAGACTATGAGGACAACCATAGATGGGGGTTGGCATCTAGTGAAGACTATCAGGACAACCATGCTAGGACCATGCAATGACACTCTCCCCTACTACAACTTTGCATCTTCTTGACTTGTATCTCCATTTGATGTTTGTGAGTGCCTCTAGAAATAGTGTCATCTTGTGTTGTGCTGTTTTGTACAAGCATGTTAGAATCCTTTGGGTTGTGTTGTGTCAATTGGTTGTTATCTTGTAGTCATTGTGTTGGTGGGACCCTTTGTTGTTTCCTAGCACAAGGGGTGGATCTTTAGGTTCCACATGATTGGGTGGAAAGTGTATTGTTCTCCATTCAGCTCCCTCTCCTTGTTTGTGATTGTGATGACTTCTCTAGGATTGAAGACTTTCGAATTTGGACTAGCTTATGTGTGTTGTCACTCTTGTACTTGTATTGTATCATACTTAATGTACACTCCTCACATGTATACGAGGAGATATTGATATTTAGATGTATAAATGTAATTTTGTAAATTGAAGTTGAATTCTATTATGTAATGGATGGTGTAACATATATTATTGTATATGTAATTAAATGAATTGATTCAATGTTCTAATTTGAGTAAAGGTTATGCATGTATCATATTGATTCATGGTTAATTGTGATGATGAGATGCATTTTCATTTTGATGTTAGGATTTTATTAATTTTTTATAGTTATCACTAAATTAGATAATGGTAAACTATGTAATATAGTTAAGGATCCTAGAGGACATAGATTAGATTAATGTCAAGTGTTTCATTTACAACAGTGTGTTTATAGCACTTAAAAAAAAAATCTATTTTAGGCATTAGTGTGTTGTCCTCTAGGGTCTCGTGGTGGGTGTGTTACACCTTGGGGTAAGTCCAACATGTATTTTATGTTTTCTATCACTTTCTAGATGAAAGAAGATGCAAATTAGGTTTAAAAAATTCAAACCTCAAGGTCAAACTTGTAAAATTCAAGATCTGAACAAAAGCGACACTCTTAAATATCATAGTGAAATTCATTTTTATGTAAATCAATTCTTTTATTTTTGTCAAAATAATTCTTCTATTGGCATCCCAATGTGTTTGTGCATCTAGAAGCTTTTGTTTTAGACTAAAATTAGCAATTTTCTAAATCAACACCCTTGTTTTTAATAATGTGATGCTTATGTTGTATCTTGGTTCTTTTACAAAAAATGTGATTCTTTTGTGAAAATAATGTGATTCCTTTGACTATCACTCAGTTCCTTTGACTATTAGCTAAAATAAAGAGATCTAAAAATTTCTAGATTCTAAATTTTGACCAACAAACACTATAAAACCTTATATTCATGTAAAACAAATCTATAGTCATTCCTATCAATCAAAATAGTAGCAAAAAATCCTTCGTTATAAAATTTTTGGACTTTTCAAAACACATCCTAGGTTATCATTGGATCAAATAAACTCCACTGATAAAAAAAAATAACCATCAACCTCATCATCAAAATAATCCATTCAAAATAGTAACCTAAAATTTGACATTGATCATTTTGGCTTAGATCATCATTTGCATCTAATGTCACAAATCATATCTCCTAGGGTTACAAGTTTTATGGTCACAATAAGGTCTCAATACAAGAAAAACATGGAAATAAATCCTAGTGGTTGTAACTTACCTATCACCACAAGTGCTAGTGTCAAATCATAATATTGGGGGGATTACTGATTAAGTGAATATGGGGGCAGGGATCTCTTAGTGGATTATTTTTAAATTTTTTTCTAGTGAACTTATTTTACATGGATTAAATTCTAAGGTTCTTTTGGTAACATCATATAACTATTCAACTTTTCCTCAACATGCATGTAGTTTCCTAATGAATCAAGGTAACTCTCGATATCTTGAGAATAAGGAACCTAAACCTAAAGATGATGATAACAAGATAAAATGGATGACTGAACATAAAAAAGCTCTTGGATGTCTTTTTAGCATATTTTTCACAAGATTTTTTGTTTCATATTGAATCATGTAAAGATTCTCATAAAATTGAAATAAATTAAAAAAATTGGTTGGTGGAACAAAAAAAAAGTAAAGGGAAATCAAATTAATAATGAAATGATGATCCTTGATCCTAATAATAGTGATAACATTCATGGCTACATCACTTAGCTTAATGATCTAACAGAGAAATATAAATCATATTAAATTGATAACAATGACACTCAGTTGGTCTATAATGAATTGACCAAAAATTGTCTTGACTATGCAACTTGTGTTTATATCTTTCATACTCATAGGTTAACTATGGTATCTTCATATACAACACCTTAATTTATATAATTTTCTAAAAAAAAATTACACGAGAAAAAAATTCCATTCTATGGGTCTTATAAAGTCACCTAAATCTCATGCATTATTGGTTATTTAGGTGAAAGAGTCAAAATAATCTTATAAGAAATAAGAGAAATAAAAGAAATATAAACATTCAAATCAAACAAAAAAATAAATCCTCTTCCAAAAGGAAATCATATAAGAAATATAACCCTACCTTTTCATATTGTAGCAAGCTTGGGGGTATGTGCAGGATCATCATGGAAAAAGCAAGCCCTTAAGTGGCAAAGAGTTCAAAAAAATTAGAGTTAGGCAACTTGACGTAAAAATTTGAATAAATTATCTATATTATTTCAAAAATATGCAAGAATCGAATCTATAGAAAATTGAATGTAGTTTCTAAACTACTAGGTTTATTTAAAAAAAAGATCTATTTGGTGAAAAATTTCAATTTCAATGTAGTAGTATTTAAATTTTACGGAAAAATAAGAAGTAGGTGTCTCTAACCACTCTAACCACAATAAAATGATGATATCCTTTTATAAGATTTTAGATATAAGTAGAGGACTCATGTCCCAATGTGATGCATATTTTTTTGTAAATTTTTCCCAAGTAAATAATTAATTATGATTATTTTATTACAACTTTTAAAAAATATAAAAAATCGTTTGTTTGGCCACCTTAACTTAGTCCAAACTTCATGAAATTGATTTTTTTTTTAATCTTATAGTATGCACAACATAGAATATGACACATGTTTTAGATTAAAAAAATGTGATACCATTTGAAAGCTATAGATATTTTTCAATTAGCCTATCAATCAGGACTTTAATTATAATTCAAATAGAAAATGAATAATAATTATTTATTAAATTCAAATTAAAGCATAATTTATATTGGTGGAAATTTTAGAATCTACTTTAAAAACCATTTTTGTTTCATCAATTTTGGGTATAAAAAATTCATCAGCCACATACCCATCATATCGCCACTTTTGGCCCATCATGATCCTGCACATACCCTTGGACATGATGAAAATCCTTGTTATAAGAATGATATTGATGAGTTGAAAAATATTCTTAAAAATAATCAAATTAGTCTGCATCCTATAATTTCTAATTCAACTTCTTTTTCATCAAAATAGCCTATTAATGGAAAAGGTCATGCTAGTATAACTACTACATTAGGTAAGAAAGCTCAAGCTCTTTATGCTCGTACAGGTCTTGGATCGAGGAGATTCCTGCTAGATCTAGGAGAATCTCGCCATATGGCATCTTCACAATCTATATTCTCTTTTTGTGAGCCTTGCGCTATGCCACCTATTTTGATGGGAAATAATATATACATGAATTTAATTGCGAACATATCTATTGATATTATCGAGGGAAATTTAAACAATGATTTTTGTCTAGGTTATTTTTTAAGCTATCTTCTTTCCATCTATCTAATTACCCATGGTGAAGTAGGGAGGATTTAAGTGGAATTTACTTGTGATTTAATTATTGTTAGTGAATGAATTTTCCCTTATACAAATATATCAATTATCAAATCCACAACCCATTAAAATAAGGAAAAATTTACTAACAAGAAGGAAAAATCACAATTTCATTTGTGGTTTACCTTTGAATGATAATGAGGTACAACTCCCTCAAATGGTACAATTAACCATTCATAAATACAATATTAAGTAGAAAGCAAGAAATTTGAACTAACATTGACCCATAACCATGAGATCAATGCGATAAACTGAAAAAAGCTATTAACCTCCTAACACAATGACCAAAATTACAATAGCAAATACAATATCTTTTTAAAAAAGAACCAGTTTCAATCTCAAAATAGATAAATGTACCACTTTCAACTGAAAAAGGATGAAACCTCGAATCTCAACCTATGTTCATAGAATTATTTAATATCAAAATTACATTTACAATTCAATGCTCATAGACAATGAACATTTCAAAATCAAAACTAGTTCAAATAGATCCTCTTTTTTTCTTAGGACATCACAATGTAATTTAAAAAATCCCAAATTTAGACCCCTAAAATTCCCTTAAACCTCAATTTTTACTCTCCCCATTCTTGAGTCGTTGTTATTGAATCTATAGTTTTTTAGTACATCAAAATGTCATTACTCCAATATGTCAAGCACTACAATTTATGGTTCTTCAAGGAGTGAGTATTTATCAATTTAGAATGTGTAATGTAGTAAGGTTCATCAACTAATTATAGACCAGCTAAAAGACATTTTCCTGATAAACAATGACATGGATTATGGTGTAGTTAGGAATATCATCGAAGAGAACTTTTCAAGCCAATTTTATGTACACAACTCAACACTGTTGGAGAATTTTGTGTACAATGTCTTGCACACCTCTGGTAAACTAAGTTGGGGAAAGAGAGCAATGAAGCACTTGGTTAAATAAAACTACTTTTCTAAGGTAAAGGTAGCCATAGGAGACCTTAGCATGTATTCAAGTGTTGGTTTGGTTGGTGACACCATCTATATCCCTATTACATTTCAACGTGAGCTTACTAAGGAAGTTGTCACTCTTCTTCAAGTGGGACTCAGGAAAAATGATATTGGGTTGTTTTCCCATTTTGTGGAGACCAACAAGAATTTTTTCTCACCAACCCAAATTGAAAAATTGTAGGAAGTGGTAGAGGGGTATGTGCAGGATCATCATGGAAAAAATAGGCCCTTGAGTGGCAAAAAATTCAGAAAAATCATTGTTAGGAAAATTGACGTAAAAATTTGAATAAGTTATCTATATTATTTTTAAAATATGTAAGAATAGAATCTGTAGAAAATTGAAGTTAGTTTGTAAAATACTAGGTTTATTTAAAAATAAATAAAATCTATTTTGTGAAAATTCTAAATTTCAATCCAGTAGTACTTCAATTTCAGGGAAAAAATAAGAAGTGTCTGTATGACCACCCTAACCATAATAAAATGATAATATTTTTTATAAGATTTTATATATAAGTAGAGGACTCATGTCCAGATGTGATGCATATTTTTTTGTAATTTTTTTTCCAGGTAAATAATTAATTATGATTTTTTTCTTACAACTTTTAAAAAATATAAAAACTTGTATGTCTAACCACCTTAACTTGGTCAAAACTTCATGAAATTTAATTTTTCTTTTGTTAATCCTATAGTATGTGAAGTATAGAATGCAACACATGTTTTGGACTCAAAAAATGTGATACTATTTGAAAGTTATAGATGTTTTTCAATCAACTTATTGATGAGGACTTTAGTTGTAATTCTAATAGAAAATAAATAATAGTTATTTATTAAATTCAAATTAAAGCATAATTTTTATTGGTGGAAAGCTGAGAATCTCCTTTAAAAACCCCTTTTCGTTTCATCAAATTTTGGTAAAAATAAAGTCATTAGCCACATACCTTACAAATACCCATAATATTGCCACTTTTTGGCCCATGATGATCCTGCACATACCCAGAGGGGATTCAAATCCTCATGTTCACACTATTTTTTTGAGATGAATGTAGTGAAATAGTCCCCCTTTTGAATGTAAATATATATATATATATATATATATATATATATATATATATATGTATATAAATTTTGATAATATTTGTTTCATGTGTTTATGTCACTTTCAAATGCATTCTTTCTTTTCCTACAATTATAGTGAACTTTGGTTCTTGTTAATGTAGTAAATTTGGTGATTTTTTATCCTCATTGGATTTTCACACATAACCTTTGTTTATCACTATTAGTTATCTTTTGATAATGTGAAAATTACCACTTAAATATCAATATTGGGTTTCAACAGGTTTGTCAAAACCTCTAGTTTTGTCACCTTTAGAATTCCCATCAAGTTTAGCTTTCATTTGAAGAGGTCACTTATAGGAAAAAAGATATTTTTGGCAAATGAAAAGGTTTTTAAAACCCTTTCAAGAACTGATAAAGGTTTCAAAACATTTCAAATTTTTTTTAGCTAAACAAGCTTCCATCCAATCTTCAATTCCTTCCCATCATATAGTCAGGGCTTGAGGATGTTATGAGAAACTTGTCAAGCTCTATTGTTCTTTCAAATATTTTACTAGGTAGTGAGCTTGGAACCTTTTCAAGAGATAGTGAGCCAAAATAAGGTTGTGACAACCTCATTGGGATAGAATGAGGTTTTTAAAACTAGGAAAGATATTGCATATTTATGAACTTAGTAAAATTAAAATAAATGGGAATAATTGAGGGTTATGATAGGGACTGGGGTAACAATTATCATTAGAGAATTGAAGAGTAAATATAATATTGATACTAGGATGGTTGGTCATGAATCTTGGCTATACACCTTTACATATTTTAGTTCTAATGATTTCTTTGATTCTTCATTTGTTGATCACACTTCTAGTGTGGATTGTGATTTTGAGGATAATTTTGGCTACTTGAAATTGTGTGTTCCAAATTTGATCCCATTCTTGAGTTTTGTATTCCATCTCCTCCATCTTCCATTGAATTTTATTATACTTTTGTTATAGTTTTTTCCTCTTATGGTTCAATGTAACAATATATATCATCTTCTTGATATATCTATTTGAGATTCATACTTGATAGACAAGGATTTTTTTTTGTTGAGTAGCACATTTAATATTTAAGAGGGAAACATTGGGAAAGAAAAACCCTTTGAGTTTTTACCTCAGAGCTTGACACCTTTCCCAAACTTCATTGGAAGTGTATGTGTACATAGGGGGATGGAAATATGGGTTGGAATGCAAAGATGGGATGGAGTTTCATGGATTTATACAAGGTGTGTCATTAAATTTGTAGTAACATAAAAATATCCCTTTTTCCTTAATTTAGGAATAATTAATATTAAAATGAGCCTAATGTTGCCTTGATTTAGTTTTTCAGTTTGTTTCACATTAACACATTAAGTTTAGGACCCTTTTAAACTAAATAGACTTAATTATGCCTTATCCAGGGTGTTGTAAGGTTTATCTTTACACATTCACTCTAATCTATGGCTTTATTAATTATTTGAGGTTAATTTTCCTTAATTGGACGATTTAATTCAAATCCAAGCCTAATTAATTACAAATTGTGAGGGATAAAACATGACTTTCATATATAATATTACACAACACTTAATTTTAGAAGGTGTGTGTCCTAGGTTAGTGAACTAGAACCCATTCATCACCTAACAAATGGGTCCTCATAAGGTCCTAGGAGCCTATTTTTACATGAAATTTCACATTTCTCAAAGTGTTTCCTAGTTGAGTGACATAGGACACATTCACCACATGGTGAATGGGTCCTCACTTAGACTTACAACCCCCTTTGTGATCCAAGTGGATCTTGAAGACCTCAAAAATCCAATAGCCTCAGAATCTCCTGGAAGTAGCATAATGCATAGATCTTGTGAAGACAAACCTGACACAACTTTTTTTGCATAAAATGAAGTTTGTATGAGAAAAATAGAGCCAACCAAAGTTTTAGTCAAATGATGATGTCAACATGTGACATGGCAATTGACTAGATGGTGATGTGGAAAAAATCTCACAAAAATTCATGTACCATGCTTTATTTTTGAAAATAAAGTGTGGAGGCTT
The DNA here is from genome assembly GCA_007258455.2 of Sequoia sempervirens. Classification (NCBI taxonomy): domain Eukaryota; kingdom Viridiplantae; phylum Streptophyta; class Pinopsida; order Cupressales; family Cupressaceae; genus Sequoia; species Sequoia sempervirens. The sequence continues at coordinate 787,917,803 of VDFB02271358.1, forward strand.
ATTTTATCTCACAAAAATCCTTTTGATTGGATAAAATTTTGTGGAACCCGACGAGGATTTGGCGAGATTAGATTTTGTGGGATTAGTGGATTTGTTGGGATTAGAACAAAATCTCATAAAAATTTAAAAAAAAAACAAATATTAAATCCTTTAATAAATGAATAAGCCCAAATTTATCACCTTTAATGGTTATTAAATAAACAAATAAAAAAAATACCCAAAACAATATAGCCCATAAATGGAGAAATGAAAGGGAATTATAAACAAATTAAAAATGGGTTTCAAAAGGGTTATTATTTTTTGTAAACAAAGGGTGTTTGTTGGTAATTTGTTATTTTATTTAATATGGTGGATTTTGGCCTTTTTAACCAAAATTATGCATAAAATTGGGGTGGGTATGTGCAAGATCATCATAGAAAAAGCAAGCCCATAAGTGGCAAAAAATTCAAAAAAATCAGAGTTAGGAAACTTGATAAAAATTTGAATAAGTTATCTATATTATTTAAAAATATATAAGAATAGAATATATAGAAAATTAATGTAGTTTTAAACTACCAGGTTTTTTAAAAAAAAAAATCTATTTGGTGAAAATTCAAAATTTCAATGCGTAGTACTTAAATTTCAGGGAAAAATAAGTACGTGTCTTTCTAACCACCCTAACCACAATAAAATGATAATAATTTTTATAATATTTTAGACATAAGTAGAAGAGTCATGTCCGGATGTGATGCATATTTTTTGTAATTTTTTTCCAAGTAAATAATTAATTATGAATTTTTATTACAACTTTTAAAAATATAAAACTTGTATGTCTGACTAGCTTAACTTGGTCAAAATTTCATGAAATTCATTTTTCTTTTCTTAATCCTATAGTATGTGAAGCATAGAATGTGATGCATGTTTTTGGTTCCAAAAATGTGATACTATTTGGAATCTATAGATGTTTTTCAATCAGCCTATCAATTAGGAATTTAGTCATAATTTAAATAGAAAATGAATAATAATTATTTATTAAATTCAAAGTAAAGCATAATTTTTATTGGTGGAAATCTGAGAATATCCTTTAAAAACCCTTTTTATTTCATCAATTTTTGGTTTAAAAAAAGTTGTCAACCACATACCCTACAAATACCCATCATATCACCACTTTTTGGCCCATCATGATCCTGTACATACCCGAGTAGGAGTGTGAGTTTATTCATTTAGAGGTTCTGAGAGTTTCTTGTGATCTAAGTGGTCTCTTGTAAAATAGGAAGAGATAAAAACATAGTGAGTCCTTTTAGAGAATTATGAGTAGTCTCTTAGAAGAATAGGAAGAGATAAAAATTCATTGTTTTCTTTGAGATATTTTTCATGACTTTAAAATTTGATTGTAAAGGCTTGATGCCTCATGTTTTGTACTCTTATTGAGAGATAGTCACAGTTCATTTCTTAGCACTGTAAAGGTGATGGAAGGACTAAGCATAGTGGAAGCTAGTAAGTTCTTATCATTGCAGTGTGGAAGTGGGAAGAGCTTGAAGCCCAACAATCTTCCTTGGAAGTATATTGTAACTTAGTGAAAGACCATGGTGATGTAAAAAGTAGTTGCATCATAATAATGGCAACGATCACACATATTTGCAGATCTAAAGACGTAGCCAAAATCTAGTGAACATCACAAAATATTTTCTCTCTTTTCTTGGTGCATGATATTGTTAGCTTCTTTACTTTCCTACATTTTGATGTGTTTATTTTCTCAATTCACAAGCAACGTCAGTTTCAATCTTAAATTAAATCTGTATCCTAGTGAATCTAGAAGTTGTTGAGCAATTCATAGTAAGGAGTTTACACATAACTTTGGGATATGCTTTTTTCTGCAATTTTAATGATTTAAAATCCTTGGTTGGATGTCATCTTGTTATATTTAAACTTTAGGATTTAATGGTAAGATCTATATAAATATAAGGCTCTTTGACTAAGTTCATCCTAGCTAGAAACTTTAATCCTTCAAGCATAATTGCATGTTTATGAGATTAAGAGTATTCAAGAGAAATTTTAAGGCATTCAAGGGAAAATCATTAAAGGATTATTGCAACAACCAAGAGTCATTTCATCATGTCAAATATTTACTGCATCATGTATTTTGTTGAGATAATATATTTATGTAGCATTCAAGATCTATCAAGCATATTCAGAGGAATTTTTTTCACATCAAGTTAAAGATCAAGATCTACAATCATTGGGGCCACTTCATGCTAGTTTGCATATTTACAATCCAAGGTTTCGACTAAGCTGTGGTAAGTTGTTACATTATTTGTTCATTCATCATTCCTTTCATTCATTATTTCATTTCAAGGTTAAATTATGAAAATAGGGTTTGACCAAGGAAAATTCCTACTCCCTAACAAGAAACATTTTCTCCTCTTTGATGTGTGATTGTAGGTTTTAGGTTGAAGATCATTTAGAGAGAAAAGTTGCAAAACTTGTCGAAGTTGTCAAAGTTGCTAAGAAATTTTTAAAATCATGGAAATTGAGGTATATGATTTATTTGAGGTTTATGATAGTGCCCAACTAGAATCTAAGATTGCAGACATTGAAGAATAGAACCCATAAACAATTTTTCTAGAGCTCTAGTAAAGACCCACTTGTCATAGGGTGAATCGGTCCTTAGTGAGGTATGAAAAAACACTTTTTACAATTGGTATGCAACATTTGAACCTCTATATATTTTCCTTTTTACTAGTATTTGGGTTATATTTGATTTATGTAGCTCATCTACACATCATAACCCTCATATTTAATGAAATATAAGTGAAAATTAGGTTCATCACCTTGATCTCATTTTTTTCAACCTCTATTTTATTCTATGTTTCATTATAGTACTTGACCTTTTGAGCATTGTTATTTTCTGATTTTGGAGTCCATTTCATCCTAGACTTAGATATTGCATTCATTTGTATCCATTTGAATTAAATTAGGTCTCATTTAGGGTGTCTAGTTTGCATTCACATTTTCATCTCATTACGGGTTTTAGGATTGCATTGTTTGCATTCTTTAAATTTGAAAAAGGGTATATGCAGGATTATCATGGAAAAAATAGGCCCTTACATGGCAAAAAATTCAAAAAAATCAGAGCTAGACAACTTGATGTAAATATTTGAATAAGTTATCTATATTATTTCAAAAATATGTAAGAATAGAATCTGTAGAAAATTGAATGTATTTTCTAAACTATTAGGTTTTTTTTTTTCTTAAATCTATTTGGTGAAAATTTGAAATTTCAATGCAATAGTACTTAAATTTTAGGGAAAAAAAAAGAAGTAGGTGTTTTTTCTAGCCACCCTAACCACAATAAAATGATAATATTTTTTTATAAGATTTTCGATATAAGTAGGGGACTCATGTCTCGATATGATGCATATTTTTTTTGTAATTTTTTTTAAATTAAATAATTAATTATGATTTTTTTTTTACAAATTTTTAAAAATATTAAAAACTCATATGTCTGACCACGTTAACTTGGTCAAGCTTAAAGAAATTCAAATTTTATTTTTTTAATCATATAGTATTTGAAGCATAGAATGTGATGCATGTTCTAGATCAAAAAATGTGATACCATTTGAAAGCTATAGATGTTTTTCAATCAGCCTATCAATCAAGACTTTAGTTGTAATTTGTATAGAAAATGGATAATAATTACTTATTAAATTCAAAGTTAAGCATAATTTATATTGCTAGAAAGATGAGAATATCCTTTAAAAACCCTTTTTGTTTCATCAATTTTGGGTAAAAAAAAATTATTAGCCACATACCTGTCATAATGCCCCTTTTTAGCCCATCATGATCCTGCACATACCGAAAAAATAAAAAAAATAAGTCATCTTGCATATCATTTACATCATATAAAATTGCATTTGAAAATTGAAACAAAATTGCATATCAAACTAGGTCTTTTAGGTTATCATTTTGTCACATTTTGCATTTTTATTTTATATTGCATTCTATAGAAAATAAAATTGAAACTTCTTGTTACAAACCTGTATTTGGAAACCAATGGAAAACAATTAAAAAATTGTAAAAATTAGTTTCAAAAGCCTCATATAGGACTCATTAGCCATAGGGAGAATGAGTCTCTGACTAGGTCCTAATTTACATTTTTGGTCATTAAAATCTATATTTATGTGCTTCTATTGGTTTCTTTTCATATCTCTGTTACAATTTTTTGAGTTTTTTCTTTCATCAATTTCATTATATCTAGCTTAATCTGGTAGATTTAGTCATTTTATAATTTGAAAACCATATTTCATTTTCATATTGTCCCATAGTGTAATTATAAAATTACCTTGTTTAGGATCAAACAATTGCATTTACACATTACATTTTAGGCGATTGCATTACATTCTAAGCATATTTTCATTGTGATTTTGTACATTAAGTTTGTGAACCTTGTATGAGCTTTACAACTTGGTGTCCTAGTAGCAATACTATTATGAGATGTAGTTTAAGACTCATGTCATCCCACAATACACCATTCATCATGGATCTTGGGTTTCCTAACTCTCTTTCTAATAGTGTTGATAATCAACCCCTATGGATCATAGCATGCATACTTCATTTCCCATGACTTCCCTTCCTATGAACAATATGCATTAAATTGGTCATATCCAACAAGACAACATAAGGAGGCTAGATGAATAGTTAAATATTTTTTGAAACTATGTGAGAACCAAACCTATTTTTAGTAATGTTATTCTTCTCATAGGGAATGTAAAAATGATACTTAGACATAAAGAAGGGATAGAATTAATGTGCTCCTTGGTCCATATAATTCTACAAAATTTTCCTCCTCCTCAACCACCTTTCAATACATCTCCCATGAATAAGAGAAAAGAAACCACAAGTTTGGCTCACTTTACTACTCCTAACATATGCTTTTCTAAAAAAGGAAAGTGTTTATAGTTTGAAGAAGAAGAAACTGATGACAACATAGTAATCAAACAAAAGAGAAAGAAATTGAAGTTACATGCACATCAAAGACTTCAACTACAATAGATGTATGACATTCCTACAACTTCCTATGATCTACTACAAATTTCCAAAACCAAGAACATCTTTATATACCATTCTACATAGGAAATTTATTAAATTGCTACGTAAACATCAAAATCTAACTAAATGTCAAAATTATCAAAATGGACCATATTGTGCTTATCATAGATTCTTTGGACATCACGCTGATAATTTTCATCTTTTAAAGGAAATATTGGAAAAATTTAGATCCCCTAGAGATCCACCTTGACTAAAAGAATTCCCTTTTTCTCCTTACAATGTCATAGTTTTAGGGTCATAACATCCTCACCAGTACATGTTATACATTCATTGCAAATCATTCTTTCTATTTTAAGGAGCTCATTCTCATCACCCATCTTAGCTCATCCTTGTACTGTACTTAGTGGGGGCAAGGGGTTAGTTAGCCTTGTCCTAGTTTTGGTATTTTTTGTTGCCCCTAGGGCTAGTTGTTTGTCTTTTGTATATGGATATGTGCAAGATCATGATGGGCCAAAAACTGGCAGTATGATGGGTATGTGTAGGGTATGTGGCTGACAACTTTTTGTTTACCCAAAATTGATGAAATGAAAAGGGTTTTTAAATGAGATTCTTAGCTTTCCACCAATATAAATTATTCTTTACTTTGAATTTAATAAATAATTATTATTCATCTTCTATTTGAATTATGAATAAATTCTTAATTGATATGTTGATTGAAAAACATCTATAACTTTCAAATGGTATCACATTTTTTGAATATGAAACATTTGTCACATTCTATGCTTCACATGCTGTAGGATTAAAAAAAACTTAATTTCATGAAGTTTCGACCAAGTTAAGATGGTCAGACATACAATTTTTTTAAAAAGTTTTAATAAAAAAATCACAATTAATCATTTAGTTGGAAAAAAATTACAAAAAAATATGTATCACACTAGGACATTAGTCCTCTACTTATATCTAAAATATTATTAAAAAATATTATAATTTTATTGTCGTCAGGGTGGTTAGATAGACACCTACTTATTTTTTCCCTAAAATTTAAGTACTACTACATTGAAATTTCAAATTTTCACCCAATAGATTTTTTTATAAAAATAAACCTATTAGTCTAAAAAATATATTAAATTTGATACAAATTCTATTCTTACATATTTTTTAAATAATATATATAACTTATTCAAATTTTTATGAAAAATTTCCTAACTCTATTTTTTTAATTTTTTCACCACTTGAGAGCATTTTTTCTCCATGATGATCCTGAACATACCCATATACTTATTGAGATTCGGATGTAGATGACCTACTATAGGTTGACTTAAATGTGCCTTACTATTAGTTTTCTTTGTTTTCTTTATCATGTTTGTTTATGTGATTGCATGTGTGTAATGTGATCCACTGTGATATTTCATTTGATGTATCTCTTTATTTTTGTGCATTCCTCTATATGTATCAACATTCTTCTCAATGTCGTAAAAAAATTATTTTGTTCTCTTTTCTTGTGTTTCCCTTTTGGGGATGACACAAGGTGTTGAGACATTTAGGTCTCTTCCTTGATCCAAAAGGATTTTTCTTTTTTTTATTCTCTATGTGTCATTCTTCCAATTCTATGAGTATTTGGGGAATGATGAAATTTCTAATCTCTATAACAAAATTGTAGCATTGAGATACTAAAACTAAATCCATAGATCCCTTGTGTATTTTTGGGGGAAACCCGTTCCTTCCTTTTTCACGATGTTTCTTTATTTTAGAAAAATATGACTTGGCATGGGGCTTTCGAAGGAATCTCTCATATCTTAGGAGTAAACGTTTCTTACTTTAAATCAATTTATCACAACAATGGTATTAGAAACCACTTTAAAGTTGGTGCATACATCAATAATATATTTTGACATTTTTCATGTTTCATAGTGTGATTTTATTTTTTCTTGTCATGCATCCTTTTCTTGGTGGTGTCATTATGTTTGGTGTCCTTCAAGAGTGCAATATTTCTTAGAATAAAATTTTCCTCTTAGTGCCAATGTGACACACTACACTCCCTAAGTTGTGAATCTTTTACTCTTGACTCGTTCTCTCTTTGACACATTTGGCATGATAATCCCTAAGAAGAATACCTTACATGAATGAAGAAAGATCCCTTTGAATGAAAACCTATATATATAATGTTCATAAGTGTTTAGTATAATAGAACTTGTTAACCTTGTGAAACTCAAAGCTTTAGTGTGTGTGGTAGGCCCTATCAGCATTGTAATAGGGATAACTTTTGTATAGTAAGTATAATGAAAGCTTGTAGACCTAGAATCACTTTCTCTCAAAGACACTTTATTGGGGGCTCACCTAGTGGATGACCTGAGGTTCCATTAGCTTAGAGTGAGAACATGTGTCATTTGCATAGTGGAAATCAAGTTCTTCTTATGAAAATTTTTCTTGGAAAAATAACTTAGACTTGTTCCACATCACATTAGATAGTTAAGAGTTGATCCTCCCCCTTATCTTGGACAAATAGTTGAGATGTGTTCCACATCACGTCGGATATTCAAGGCTTCATTCTTCCCCTTCTCTCTAAAAAATAGCTCAAACATGTTCCAAATCATGTTGGATAGTTGAGGCTTGATCCACTTCCCTTTTCATCTTAGTCTTTGATGTTGTATGGTTGTGTATCTTTTCCATTATTGCATACATAAATGTCTTGAGTGTCTACTTTCTAGTGTGAGTTTGACATGGGTCATAGTCTCACTAAAGTGGGGAAAAAATGTGGTGTGTTGCCAAAAACTATATAGTTGACATTACTATGCTCACATGAGTCTCTCTTATGGATTTTGTGTTGATTTTTCCTAGATTTAATATTGTAATCTGGCCAACACATTCAAATTAAGTCTTGGACCCTTGTGAATCATTAAAACTCCCAGGTTATCTTGTAAAGGTGTTGTGAAGTGTTGTAACCAACTTTCACACTTTTATAGGACCCTTTTATCATAATTCACCTAAATAACCCCCTTTTATTACTTACTAAGTCTTATTTTAAAGTGGTGTAAAGTGTTGTAACCTACTTTCATGCTTTTCTAGACTTGTCATCACTAATTCAACCATTTCTCATGTTTAAATGATCCCTTAATGCACTTTCCAACCCCCCTTAAGTTTTTTTTTGAGGATATTCCAATTGGAAAACATTTAATGCCCTTTAATTCTCAATACCCACTTAATTTTGTTAAGTGGGACTAAGTTTCCAATAGGGGTGCCTTAGTCCTTTTTGACACAAAAATCAAAATTATTTCAGATTTATCGCAAGATTTTATACTCTAACCCTTGAGGTCGGCCTGTGACGTGTAATTTTTTGGTAAATTTTAATAAAATCATGTATAAATAAGGATTTTTCTCTTCATTTTCAATCTTCTAATCTCTTACAATATCCTAATCTCTTGCACTCATTAAGCATTCAATCTACAAGCATTCAAGAAATCAAGTATAATCAAGTCATCCATTGGAGCAGTTCATTGCATATATTCAAATTTCTACATCAAGGGTTTGTTAAGTTTATGACATTTCATGTTGTTTATTTATCATTCTCTTTCATTTCATTTCATTTCATGGGGTTTGATTACCAAAGTGGATTTTGACCAAGGCAAACCCCTATACTCTAACCCTTAACCATTTCCATCTCTTTGCATGTGTGTTTTGCAAAATTTGTAGGAATATTTGTCAAAGAAATTAATGTTGAAAATTGGTCAAGAAGTCATCAAAGTCACTGAAGTCCACATAACCCTAATTCAAGCTTGGAGACACTTTTTATCCCATTTTATGTAAAATCAACTACAAACACCTATCAGAAAAAGTAAATGTAGATTTGAAGCTACAAGATTTCTTCATGAGATTCCCAAAATTTGTAGGTGGACTAAGTCGCCATTACTGGAGGATTAGTCCCATTACTAGACTTGAAAAGTAGGTTTTTCATTTTTGGATACCCATTTGGTAGATTATTGTTCCGACAAGTTTTCTCAAAACTAGGACTAAGTCACCCAACCTTGCTTAAGTGTCCCACTGAACATTTTTAATCAAATTTTTAGGATTCTAGAATCTCTCCACATCATTTTTTAGATTCCTAGTGCACTTCTCCAATTCTGTTCAATTATTTCATCATTTACTTGCATTTTTAGGTGTTTTTGCATATCTGTGTGTTTTCCATCACTTCACATTTCTTAGGTTTTGCATCATTAAATCATTTCATTTTTACATCTCATTTTCATTAACTTTAAGTGTACACATTTGTATTTTGGACCCCATTTGGGTATGTGCAGGATCATGATTGGCCAAAAAGTGGCAATATGATGGGTATGTGGCTGACAACTATTTTTTTACCCAAAATTATTGAAACAAAAAGGGTTTTTAAAAGAGATTCTCAGCTTTCCATTGATATAAATTATGCTTTACTTTGAATTTAATAATTAATTATTATTCATTTTCTATTCAAATTATGACTAAAGTCCTAATTGATAGGCTGATTGAAAAAATCTATAGCTTTCAAATGGTATCATATTTTTTTAATCCAAAAAATGCATTACTTTCTATGATTCGCATACTATAGGATTAAAAAAAGAAAAAATGAATTTCATGAAGTTTTAACCAAGTTAAGATGGTTAGACATACAAGTTTTTATATTTTTAAAAAGTTGTAATAAAAGGTTCATAATTAATTATTTACTTGGAATTTTTTTTTAAGAAAATATGTATCACATGAGGGCATGATTCCTCTTCTTATATCTAAAATATTATAAAAAAATATTATCATTTTATTGTGATTAGGGTGGTCAAATAGACACCTACTTCTTATTTTTTCCCTGAAATTTAAGTACAACTGCATTGAAATTTCAAATTTTCACCAAATAGATTTTTTATTTTTTTTAACCTAGTAGTTTAAAAACCACGTTCAATTTGCTATAGATTCTATTCTCACATATTTTTGAAATAATATAGATAACTTATTCAAAATTTTATGTCAAGTTTTCTATCTCTAATTTTTTTGAATTTTTTGCCGCTTAAGGGTCTGTTTTTTCCATGATGATCCTACACATACCCATTCCCTTTCTTCTTTTAGGAAAAAAACCCTAGAAGGAGCTAAAGTAGTGTGGGAAATCCAAAATCATTGTCCATATTTTGGTGAACCTAAATTTTTAACATATTTACTTTTTATTTTAAGTGCATCCTAGGTTTTATTTACAATGCTTTAGGTATTGCATTGTTTAAACTAAATCCTAGGGTTTCAAAAATTACATTAGTGAAAATCTCAAATAGCTTGCATTTTTGCATCATTTTGGCATTGAAAAACAACAAACATTATGCCTTTCATACTATAGTTGCATATGTGCATCTGAAAGACATAAAAATTGCATTCAAAATTTCTAAAATTACTCAAAAAAATCATCAGTGCGACTAATTGACCACACGAGGTAACTTAGTCATCCTACACATTTTTCACTATAGTTTCTAGCATTTTCTAGGTATTTTTTGCATTTGAGTTTTTTGTTATTGCATTCTGTCATACTTTGTAGATTTACTATTTTACTCTCTTTTTAGCATATCCATTTACTTTCATTTTCATCATGGCTTTTTGCTTTAATAAGTTTTGGAATTCATTGAAATCCTTAGTGTAGATGTCAAATTGTGCCTTTAGCTATGATCCTAATGACCTTGAGCTTCCACATGCTCCTTCAACTCCTAATGAATGTCCACCTCATGTTGTTGACATCATTGGAGAATATGATGATTGCATGAGCATTCCTTGAAAACCTTGAAAATGATACAACCTTTTACCCATCCATGAAGTCACAAGACCTTCCTACTATCCCACCTCCTAATACATTTGGATACCTACATCCTAAAACAAATTAATAACCTAATTTCATTCCAATAGGTAAACCTAGCTCTTCTCAACAACCACCTGCTCAACCATTTTATGATCACAAAGATATAAACACACCAATCAATCTTGAGGAAACTTATGACAAGGGTTTTACCATCTTAAGAAAACAAGGATGTGACACAACAATGAAACATGACATTCACCAAATTTTAGAACAAAGACCAACAAATGAAAACATAATAGTGGTACGATATCAAGATCCTCCTCATAACAACAAGCCTCCTTTTGACTATTGGTGACTTTGGGATGATAGCACGATGATCTTTCATTCCCCTCCTAACTTGAATGTCCTCCTTCCACACAAACAAACCTTAATTTATTCCAATGATAAGGATGCTAAGATCCCCATGGGTCCCCTTCCTCCTTCAATCCATGAAAACTATGACTCTATTAAACAAAAAGGACCTTACAAGTTGAAAAAATTAAAGTTTCCTCTCCATCCATCACCTGAATGTGAAAGGAAACTACAAATGATTTTAAATAGAGGTCTTATACTCTTACCACCTTCAAATAGGTTGGTCATCTATCCTAAAGATTCTAAGATACCATATTGCAAATACCAACATATTCTTGGACATCACAGTGATGAATGTCGAACATTGAAGGACATACTGAATAATTATCTCTTCACTGATCATACTGATTGTTATCCTATCATCCCATAATACCCTATCACTAACCTCATCCTGTAGTAGTTAAATAATTTTCTATTCTTACTATTGTATGATCCTTCCCATCACCCACCTTGGGTCATTATTTCCTTACATTTAATGGTGGCAAGAAGTTGTTATCCTTATCCTAGTAATGCATTTGTCCTTGTCTCTTAATTGAGTTATTTACCTTTCACTTATAATACTTGATATTGTGAAGCCAATAACTCAATTATTGGTTGACTTGAATTTGCATTACTAGTCCCTTTTCCATTTTCCTTTTTCTTTGATTGTATGTGCATATTGTGTTCCCCTATAATGTGATGTTTGATGTTCTCTCTCTTTGTTCATTTTCTCTATTTATACCTCTATTCTTCTATATAACGTACTTTTTCATTTCCTTTTCACTTATATTTTGTTTTTTCCTTTTGGGGATGACACGAAGCATTGAGACACCCTATGTCTCTTCCATATTGACCAAATGGTCTGTTTACTTTCATTTTTTCATTTTTTTTGGTTTTTCCTTTTGGGGATGATGCAAGGCATTGAGAACAAAATGTCTCGTTCATGTTGACCCAAAATCTTTTTCATTTCATTTCACATTTTCATTTTCTTTTCACTTTTTTTCTCCTTTTGGGGATGATGCAAAATTTTGAGACATGCCATGTCTCTTCCACGTTCACTCAAAAGGTCCTTTTACTTTCTTTTTCACCTTTGTTTTATTTTTTTCGTATTGGTGATGATGCAAGGCATTGAGACTGGAATGTCTCCTTCATGTTAACCCAAAAGCATTTTCATTTCATTTTGCATTTTTGGTTTCTTTTCTATTATGTTTTCCTTTTAGGAATGATGCAAAGCATTGAGACTAAAATGTCTCTTCCATGTTGACCCAAAATGGACTTTATTTTTGTTTTTCTTTCACTTTCTATGTGTCATTCCTCTAGTTTTGTGTATTTACAGAATGATGAAAGTTCTGACCTCTTTAATCAAAACATTGTAGCAATGAACATACTAACCCAAATCCATAGATCACTTATATATTTGGTGTGTTCCTTTTCTATGAAACCCCTCCTTATTTTGTTTCTCTTCTTTCACATGATGTAGCCTTACTCGGAAACATATGACTTGATATAGGGGCTTTCCAAGTTGGTTCTCATGCCTTTTTTTTTTTTCATTTTCCATTTTTTTACTTTAAAGTAATTTCTCAAAGAATGGTGTGTAGTGATTCCTTCAAAGTGGGGGCATACACTGGCATTATTCATTTTCATTTTTCTTTTTCTTGGTTCTTAATGCATCCTTGTTACTTCATGCGATGCAATTGTGACTTTGTGGGTGACATTGGGTATGATGTACTTCATAAGAATGACCTATCTTAGCATATTACATTCCTCTTGGTGGCCTGATGTGACACACTACATACCTTAAGTTAAAAATATTCTATTCTTTGATTGGTCCTCTCTTGGAGACATTAGACATAATGTTCCCTAAGTGATAGACCTTGCATGATCTTAACAAGACTCATTTGAACATCTTTTGCATGTTACATTTTTCATTTACATGGCTACCTTGCATAACACAACTTGCATGCCTATGGCACCATTGCGTTCATTCATTAGTTCTAAACATACAAAGATTTTCTTGTCTCACAATGCATGAAATGACATTGTCCTTTGTGGTGCCTTATTAAAGTCATTAGGATGTTTAAATTTGATATGGTTGAGTGGGAAATCCAATTCCATGACATAAATTTTCCCCATAACCACCTACTTGTGCGAGTACATACCAATCAAGCATATGTTTCTCACCTCTTGGACCTTCTCACCCCATGGACAAACAAAAATTTTGTGGCCCAGAGTTAGTATACTTGGGCTTTCTCACCCAGGGGATGGTCATAAGTCCCATCACCCTAGAGTGAGTACACATTTCTTGCTTCAAACAAACAACCTAGATTTGATCCATAACAAGTTGGAAATACAATCGAAGCTTTATTTCTTCCTTTCTCATCATCATGTGTGTTCCTTTGTACTTATTTTTGGTTTCCATGGGATTGTGATCTTGGGGGCTTGATCATCCCTCTTGATCAATTATTGTTGTCTCGCCTTACCAGTGTGTGTGCATTTGGATCCCTCTTGATGTGCATGTTGAGCTAATTTAGTGAGATTTTGAAGAAAGTTCATCCTCTCACTAAAATGGGGGCTTAATGTGTTGCCATAAAATGTATAGTTGAAATTTTTATGCTTACTCAAGTCTCTCTTATGTACTTTGGCTTGATTGTGCCTAGAATTAATGTTTTAATGTTGCCAATGCATTCACATTAGGTCTTGGAACCTTGTGAATCATTAAGACTTCTAAGTTATCTTGAAAAGGTGTTGTGAAGTGTTGTAACCCACTTTCACACTTTTCTATGACTCTTTCATCATAATTCACCTAAATAACCTCTTTTTATTACTTACCAAGTCTTATTTTAAAGTATTGTGAAGTGTTCTAACCCACTTTCATGCTTTTCTATACTTTTCATCACTAATTCAACCCTTTCCCATGTTTAAATGACCCCTTAACACACTTCCCAACCCTCCTAAAGTGTGTTTTTGAGGATATTCCCATTAGACAACATTAAATTCCATTTAATTCCTAACACCCACTAAATTTGATTAAGTGGGACTAAGTCACCAATAGAGTCCTTTTTGACACTGTAAAAACAAAAATTATTTCAAATTTCTAGCAGGATTTTGTCCTCTAACCCTTGAGCTTGGACTATGATGTGTTATTTTTGGGAAATTTTAATAAAATCATGTATAAATAAGGGGATTTATCCTCATTTTTCATCTTCTAATCTCCTAATATCTTGCACTCATTAAGCATTCAATCTTACAAACATTCAAGCAATCAAGCATAATCAAGTCATCCATTGGAGCACTTTATTGCATATCTTCAGATTTCTACATCAAGGGTTGGTTAAGTTTATGACATTGCATGTTGTCTATTTATCATTCTCTTTCCATTTCATGGGGTTTGATAACCAAAGTGGGGTTTTACTAAGGAAAACCCCTATACTCTAACCCTTAACAATATTTTCGTCTTTACATGTATGTTTTGTAGACTTTGTAGAAAATTTTATTAAATAAATTGGTAATCCTTAATAGTGTAGATGGCGGGGGTTCAAGGGAATCTCAGGTGAATGGGGAGTCCTCTTCGGGTTCTGATAAAGGTAAGTCGGTTCCTGATGATAAGGACATCCACAAAAAAGTCTAGGTGGAAAGAATGGGTCTTCAGTTCCCAAAGCTGTCGTGGATATTTCAGTTGGGGGGATGAAAAAGGTAAGTCGTGGACTTTGTTGTTTGGTTGTAAGCCAAATGATAATTCCTCTTTTCCCCCCGTGTGTATCCTTTATGATCTAGGGTCTGGAAAGTTTTCCATTTCTGTGCCGGATGAAATCATAGACCATAATATTGCTAGGATGGAGAATGTTTTGGTTGGAAATTTTTTGGGTCCCAGGCCTAATATTGAAGTGGTAAGGGAGTTTGTTAAAAAAAATGGAAAACCAGTGGTCTGGTTTCGGTTGCGGTGGTCCCAAGAGGTTTCTTTGTGTTTTAGTTCACCTATAGAGAGGATTCTAGGGCTATTCGTAGTGGTGGTCCTTGGATTATTGGAAAGTCTTCCTTGGCCCTAAAGAAATGGTCTTCCAGGGTAGATCTATCTGATTCAATCTTTGAAATGGTGCCAGTTTGGGCTAGATTTCTTGGTCTTCCATTGGAGTATTGGAATACTGATATCTTCAATGGGATTGCTAGCTCTTTTGGAGAACTTATGTCCATTAACTCAATGACTGCGGCAAGAAAGCATTTGGTCTTTGCTAGAATATGTGTTGGGGTTTCTCAAAATGTTGATCTTCCCTCATTGATTGACATCCAATCTAAGTTAGGAGTGTGGAAGCAAGCTATTGAATTTGAAACAACACCCTTTGTTTGTTTCAAATGTCAAAAATCTGGGCATTGAGCAAAGAAATGCCCGCTAAATAATAAAAATGAAAGAGAGAAAGTGGCCAGAACTAAGAATATATGGATAAAAAAGCCAGAGGAGGCGAAGCATGTGCCTGTTCCAAATGAGAAGGAGAATCTTGAGGGATATACCTTTCCACAAGATTTGAAGGAGACCCATAAAGGCTTGAACAAGGATGCGTGCTCTGAGTAAGATGGTACCTGTTCTCAGGCTCCTAAGGATCTAAAATATTTGTTCTCACCTTCTAAGGTAAGAGAGGAAGGCAATCCTTCTGAGGAGGGAGACCGAGAAACTTTGAAGAATGATGTATCTAGAAATGATGATACAGGTTTTGTTCCGTCATCACCTTTGCTGTCGACTGGATGTATGAATGTTCCTGGGCTGGAGGAAATACCCATTAAGGGTTTGTCCCTGGAGATAGGAATTCCTGCCCCTTTTCTTTCTCCTTATAATAACCCTTGCTCCAATGGGGTTCAGGATCAGGAGATAGCCAATTTGGAAGTAGTGAAGGATACTTTTGAGAGCCAAAGCATGAATATGAGAACACCAAAGCTCAATACTTTAGAAACCAAGAATGGTTTAATGGATACCCTCCCTTGGGACCAGAGATTGTTATCTGAGAAGGATGGGGAACTAGGTAGAGAAATGGAAAGCCAAGATGAAACCGAGCGGGAGGAGGTTATATCACATTCAAAGTCCAAAAAGGAAAAAAAGAAGGTGAAGGAAACTTCAAGTGGTGTGGTAACCAGGACTAGAGCCAAGGCCGATTGTGGGATGTCCAAGCCCTGTCTGGGAAGAAAATTTGAGAAATGGCAAAGGGAGCAAGGTAGCCTTCAAGATATTGCGGATGGTAGCCAAATGACCATCCCAGAGATACTTCAATCCCCAGGTAAGAAATGAAAATTATGTCTTGGAATATAAGAGGGCTGAATAGCCATCATAAAAAGGATGTTTTGAAAATTTTTGTCAGGGACCACAAATCCGATATTCTCCTTATTCAAGAATCTAAAATGCCTAAAGATAAAGCTGAAAATCTTAAAAAAATTTAGAACTGTGGGGCTCATGGTAATAGTTCTGCGGGTGCTTCGGGGGGTATAGTTACTTTTTGGAACAAGTTATTTATTAAAGGTGAGCCCTTAATGGAGAATGGTAATGTGGTGGCCACTAGATTTACCCACATTAGAGACAACTTTTGTTGGATCCAGTCTAATATATATGCTCCGAACTGTAAGAAGGCTAGAAAATCTTTTTGGCTTGAGTTATCTGGTTTTCAAAGGTGTTTTTCCAATGAAAATTGGTTGGTCATGGGTGATTTCAATACCCTCCTTCTGAATGTTGAAAAATTTGGGGGTTCTCAAATCAATTGGGAAAGTAAATCTGGCCTTTCCGACTTCATAAACAACAATTCTTTGATTAACTTAGATTTACAAGGTGCTTCTTATACCTGGACTAATAGGAGGTTAGGGTCTGATTTGATCCAAGTGAGGCTTGATAGGGCCTTGGTTTCTGGTCAATGGTTTATAAACTATTTTTGTGCTTTGAGGGCCTTGTC
Source organism: Sequoia sempervirens (assembly GCA_007258455.2). NCBI lineage: Eukaryota > Viridiplantae > Streptophyta > Pinopsida > Cupressales > Cupressaceae > Sequoia > Sequoia sempervirens. Next base: position 787,934,948 of record VDFB02271358.1, read on the forward strand.
AAAGGTTGGATCTGACCACTTTCCCATTTGTCTCCTTGCGGATCCTACTAAGGTGAAAAAGAACTTACCTTTCAGATTCAAAATTTTTTGGCTTTCTCATCCTTGAATTTTTGAGGAAATCCGTAGATGGTGGAATGTAGATATCTCTAGCATAGCTATGTTTAGTATTGCTAAAAAATTAAAGGAAGTGAAAACTAATGTGCGAAGGTGGAAAAAGGATGCTTTTGGAAATCTTTTTGGCTCTAAAACAAAAATTTAGGGTAAAATTCAGGAGATTCAAGTTAAAATCTAGAAATGGGGATACATTGACAATTATAGAGAAAAGGAAAATGAACGTATTCAATTGCACGACATCATTGCTAAAGAGGAAGTGTTTTGGAGGCAAAGATCTAGGGTGTCTTGGCTGACTGAGGGAGATAGGAACTCCATATTTTTTCATCTGACTGCTTTGAAACATAGGGCTGCTAATAGAATCACTCATATTGTTTCTAATGGAACTAGTTTTGAGGAGGAAGATGATATTAGGGAACAAGCTGTCCTTTTCTTTAGGAACCTTCTTTCCTGTAATGGAGAGATTGTTACTGAAGCTCAAGATTCTATGATTGAAGCAATACCTCAAGTGATTGGTCATAATGAAAATTCCTTAATCACTGCTATTCCTTCCAAAACTAAAATAAGGAAAGCTGTCTTTTCTTTTGATGACAACAAAGCTCCTGAACTTGATGGTTTTCCTTTATTCTTCTTCCAATTGTTTTGGGAAATTTGGTTAGCTGGATGTGGTGAACGCTGTCAAGGAATTCTTTGGATCAAGACGTCTGTTGAAAGAATTGAATGCTACTTTTGTGGTCCTTATTCCAAAAAAACCTAGGGCTTCAGAGTTTCAAGCTTTTTGGCCAATCAGCCTGTGTAATTCTATTTACAAAATTATCTCAAAGGTGTTGACTTCAAGAATGCTTTTTGTGCTACCCCAAATTATTGCCCTGCAGTAGAATGGTTTTGTGCCAGGTAGGTACATTATGGACTCTGTTGTTACTGTTCATGAGAACTTACATTCATTAATAATGTAAAAAATTGAATGGTTTATTCTTAAACTTGACATCTCCAAAGCCTATGATCAGGTTGATTGGGCTTTCTTGTTTAAAATTATGGACAAGTTTGGTTTTAATAATAGAGTCATTCAGCTGGTGAACTAGCTTGTGTCGATAGTTACTTCTGCTGTCATTGTGAATGGATCACCTTCAAGGTTTTTTCAAACATCCAGAGGCCTCAGACAGGGAGACCCTATTTCTCCTATTATGTTTACTATCTTGGCTAAGAGTTTAGGTAGAAATATTAAAAAGCTTATTGATCAAAGATCCCTTGTTGGCTTAAGACCCTCTTCTTCTCCTCTTACTTGTTCTCACCAGCAATTTGTTGATGATACCATTCTTATGGGAAGATCTACGGTGACTGAAGCTAAGACTTTTAAAAAATTCCCGAATCTTTATGAATCTGCTTCTAGGCAAGTTGTCAATAGGGCTAAGATTTCAATTTTTTTCATCAACACTCCGGAGTATAGGCAAGTCAAACTTGCCTGAATTCTTGGATGCCGTGTTGAGTCTCTTCCATCAACTTATCTTGGCTTACCTCTTTGTTCTAAACCTTCAGAATCATTCTGAATTTCTTTGGTTGAAAAATTCAATAAGAAGTTATCGGGCTAGAAAGGAGCTATTCTAAGTCAACCTGGAAAATTCCAGCTCCTTAAGGCTTCTCTGCAAAATCTTCCTACTTATGCTCTTAGTATATTTAAAATTCCTGCCAAATATGCTGAGGCCATTGAAAAAATTCAGAAAAGGTTTCTATGGTCTGGAGTTGAGGATAAGAGAAGAATGCCACTTGTTGGATGGAATCTGGTCTATAGACCCAAATCAAGGGGGGGCCTAGGTTTAAGGAAAATTAAAGTCTTGAATATGTCCCTTTTTGCTAAACAGCTTTGGAGAACTCTTACTTTAAATGGAGAATGGCATGATACCTTAAAAGCAAAATATTTCAATAACTATGAGTCTTTAAATGAAATTTTAAACTCTTCATCTTTACCTTGTGGGTCTGTGTGTTGGAATGATATGGGTAAAGGAAGAAAGCTTTTGGAAATGGGAATTGGATGGCTGATTGGAAATGGAAATTTTGTCAGATTTTGGGAAGATAGATGGATTTTTAAAGATCCTTTAATTAGAATAGAAAAATATAGTAAATGGATGAATGATTGCAAAAAGGAATTTGGAGTCTTGGTAAAAGATTATTGGAGGAATGGAGACTGGGTTGATTTGATGACCATCAGTCCAGATCTTGGCCCTGTTCAGTCGACTTTCAGAGCCCTTAGACCAGGTCAACACCAGGTGGAGGATCTTCCTGTTTGGTTAGACAACCCGTCTAGTATTTTTTCAGTTGCTTCTGCCACTTCTTTGTTGGATAGTCTGAAGGAGCATCCTCCCTTCTGGGCTAAGGCTTGGATTAATCATTTGACCCTGAAAATCAACATTTTCTACTGGATAATGCTATAGAATAAGATCCTCACTTTGGATAATCTTGGAAAAAGAGGAATTCAATTACCAAATAGGTGTTATATGTGCAGGAATGAAGCCAAGAATGTTAATCATTTTTTTCTTCATTGCCCTTTTGTGTCGAATATTTGGGATAAATTACTAGGGCTTCTTGAGGTGGTGTGGGTTTTCCCTGCTTCTGTCGAAGATTTCTTCATTCAATGGAAAGCTCCTTCAAAAAATCCTTTTGTGAGAAAGCTATGGTCTTTTATTCTTCCTTTTGTTTCTTGGAATATTTGGAAGGAAAGGAACAATAGAGTGTTTAGGGATAAAGAGATGTCAGAAGGGGATGTGTATGCTAAAATTGTAAGGGCTATAAAGGAAATTTTATCTTTAATTTCTGGAAAAATGTTTGAGAAAGCTGTCTGGACTCCCTTTGATGTTGCTATAGCCGAAAAGTGGAATTCAAAATTAGTAGGGACAAAAATTCTTAAACCTGGAGTGTGTGGGAGAGATAATGCTATTTGGTCTATGCCACCCTTGGGTTGGATGAAAGCCAACTTTGATGTTGCGGCTAAAGGTAACCCAGGGAAAGTTGGTAGTGGGTGTGTTTTAAGGGACAACACTGGGGCTTTTATTGCGGCTTTTCCTATGGACATTGGAATTCAAACTAATCATGTTGCGGAACTATTGGGGCTTTTCATGCAGTTAGCCTAGCCCTCAAGATCAACTCAAAATATCTGTGGTTGGAGGGCGATTCTTTGAATATAATAAATTGTATTCTTGGGCTTACCCCCCACTCGTGGACCATCAAAAAGTGGATTGAAGACACGTAAACTTTATTAAGTAAATTTGAAAAAGTGAAAGTATCACACACCTATAGAGAAGCCAATATGGTGGTGGATTTCTTCGCCAATGAAGGGGTTAAAAAAAGGTGGGGAAAACACGTGGAGGAAGAATGACAACCTCCATCATGAAGTGAAAGCGCTAATTTATTATGATTCAGTGCATGGGAGAGAAGGAAATCTTAGTCATGATGAATCAGATAAAGATCAGGTACATCAATCTCATTAGATTTGATGGGATCAATGTCACTTTCTTTTTTAAGAAGAGTCTGCGGCACGCTTTCTGGGTGTTCGACAAAAATTGCCTTAACGGGACCTAGAGCAACTGTTCTGAATGGTTTTACAGTGAGCTGACTATGGGTGGAGAAAGAAAACGTGTGGAGCCGAGCAATTTCCAGGAGCACAGAAAGAATGCTAAAGCATGGGAAAGAATTGAAAAGGGAGGTTTAGTCCCTTATCTAGAAAAGCTCCATGGTACGGATGAGGGGATGCTGGACTATTTTGTTAAAAATTGGAAAAATGGAGAGATCGTGTTGTTTGGCAGGAATGTTAAGCTGAGTGAGGACTTAATTAGTGAAATAACAGGTCTCTTGACTGAGGGTGTTAAATTCTACTGAGACCGATGTTTCTCAGATGAAGCGGTTATTAAATTTCCCAAAAAAGATAAGGAGAAAGTGAAGATGGTTAAGGTTGTTAATAGTTACTTTGATGTGGAGTCCATCAAATCTATCTGGAGAAAATTTTTAAGAGTCATCATGGAATATATTACGGTTGATGGACGCTTTACCAGAGTCTATGGTTACCACTATGCCATTCTGAATTATTTCCGCCATAAGGTTCGTATATCTCTGCCTTTTTACTTATTTTCTTCTTTGAAGAATTATCTTGATGATGTGGAAAGAAACCCTAGGAGGAATGCTATTATCCACCTTGGTCTTGTTAGGCTCATTTTTTAGTATTTTCAAAATTTACCTGCTCTACCTAAAATAGTTTAAATTGAAGAGTTGGATGATGAGGAGACAGAAAGTAGTAGGGAAATGATCCTCGGGCCCCCCTTGCTTGTGTTCTTGGTGGCCCTAATACCATTGCTCCCCAGCCCTTGTCTTGTCAGAAAAATCTTAAGGATCCTGCCCCGCTGTCTTGTCCTAAATGGCAACTGCTGCATGAGTACCCTAGTCCGGGTTTAGCTTCACCGCTCTGTCTTAATCCCTAGCTGTCTCCTGGTTGCCCCACTCTAGGTTTGCCCCCTAGTTTTAAAGGTAACCCTATTACGAAACTTGTTTCGTATTCTGGAAATTATATGGAAATCATCTCTGAGAAGCCCTTGGTTAGTAAGGAATCAGCCCCTAGTGCCCCTGCTTCTGGAAAATTTGGGAATGACCATTTTGAGTCCCCTATTCAAGATGAAATTAATTCTTCCCTGAATAAGCTAAAGCCCGAGGAAATGGTTAGTGTAGTAGAAAAAAGTACGGATGGCCTTTTTACTGTTCTTAAATGGACCCAGAAAGAAGTCTGTGACCTGAAAGGCCGTGTTACTGATCTCAACAACAAGGTTATGGATTTGGAGTAGAAGATCAGCTGGAACAGCAGAGATAATGATGAACAAGAAACTCCTTTTACCGAGGAAAAGACAGTAATTACAGGAGGATAGATTGGCTAGTATTGAATGTAACATGTCCAAGATTGGACAAAACATTAGGGCCACTGTTGCAAACAACCATAAAATTGCTAGGCATAACACAATCATCATAAATGCGATGGTGGAAAAGCTTGAAAAAAACCAAAAGGGTTCACTGGTGGTGGATTTGGATGCGAACAGGGGAGGCAGCAAATCGGCTGGTGAAGGGGTTTCGACTCGTACCAGGGCAAACATAAAGAGGAAAATCCCGAATTCTTCACATACGGTTCAAATTCTCAAGAAAGGGTTATAGGACATGCAAAATGTTGAAAAGGAAGCTGAGGAATTATTGAATAACTTGGAGTAACGTGGTGCTTGGTTTGCTGGTTTTTTGGGCGGTCCTTTTTTGGACCCTGCTGTCTTTTGTTGCTGTTGTTTCCTTTTTGGGATAGTTGTCTGGTTTTTTGTACTTTTTCTGCTTATCTTTTGTTGTTTAAACTTCATGGTTTTAGGTCCCTGTAAAACTTGTTTTTTCCTTTTCAAAAACATAACCTAAATTTAAGCTTGGAGACAGTTTTTATCCCATTTGCTATAGAATTAAGTGCAAACACCTGTCAGAAAAGCAAGTGAAAATTTGAAGCTACAAGATTGTATCTTTAGATTCCTAAAATATTTTACCAAAATAAGTCACCACTGTTAGTGGATTAGTCCCACTATCAGTCCTAAAAAGTGGTTTTTTCATTTTTAGATACCCATTTGATAGATTCCTATTTTGGTAAATTTTCCTAAAATTGTGACTAAGTCGCCTAGCCTAGCATAAGTGTTCTCGTCAACATTTTCAGTCAATTTTTTAGGATTCTAGAATCCCTCCACATAATGTTTCAAATTCTTGGTACACCTCTCAAATTATGTTCAGTTATTTCATCATTTACTTGCATTTTTAGGTGTTTTCGCATGCCACGGTGTGTTTTCCAACACTTCACATTTCTTAGGTTTTTCATCATTAAATTATTTCATTTTCAAGTTAGTACATTAGTGCATCATTATTATACATATTACATCTCATTTTCATTAACTTTAAGTGTAGACATTTGAATTTTGGACCCCATTCCCTTTCTCCTTTTAGGTGAAAACCCTAGAAGGAGCTAAAGTAGTGTGGGCAATCCAAAATTGTTCTCAGGCTATTGTAATAGAAAAAGTATCCCATTTTCCTTTATTTTTAAATAATTGATATTAAAATGAGCCTAATATTGCATTGATTTAGTGTTGTAATTTGTTTCACAAATTCACATTAAGTTTAGGACCATTTTTAACTAAATAGACTTAATTGTCCCTTATTTAGGGTGTTGAGAGGTATATCTTTACATTGTCACACTAATCTAGGGATCTATTAATTAATTGAGGTTATTTTTCCTTAATTGGATGGGTGTGTGCAAGATCATAATAGGCCAAAATCTGTCTATATGATGGGTAGGTGTAGGGCATGTGGCTTACAACTTTTTCTTACCCAAAATTGATGAAATGGAAAGGGTTTTTAAAAGGAGATTCTCATCCTTCCACCAATATAAATTATTCTTTAATTTTAATTTAATAAATAATTATTATTCATTTTCTATTTGAATTACAATTAAAGCCTTGATTGATAGGTTGATTGAAAAAATCTATAGCTTTCAAATGGTATCACACTTTTTGAATCCAAAACATGTGTCACATTCTATAGGATTAGAAAAATGAAATTCTTAAAGTTTTGACCAAGTTAAGGTGGTTAGACATACAATTTTTAATATTTTTTAAAAGTTTCAATAAAAAATCCATAATTAATAATTTACTTGGAAAAAAATTACAAAAAAATATGCATCACAATGGCACATGATTCCTCTACTTATATCTAAAATCTTATAATTTTTTTTTTATCATTTTATTGTGGTTAGGGTGGTCAGATAGACACCTACTTCTTATTTTCTCTGAAATTTAAGTATGTATACTACATTGAAATTTCAAATTTTCCCCAAATAGTTTTTTTTTTTCTTAAAAAAAAACCGAGTAGTTTAGAAACTACTTTCATTTTTCTACAGATTCTATTGTTACATATGTTTGAAATAATATAGATAACTTATTCAAATTTTTACATCAAGTTTCCAAGCTCTGACTTTTTTGAATTTTTTGCCACTTAAGGGCCTATTTTTTCCATGATGATCATGCACATACCCAACCCCTTCAATCCAAATCTGATCCTAATTAATTAAAAATTGTGAGGGATAAAACCTAAACAATGTTCATAAATTATATTACACAACACTTTATTTGAGGTGTACATGTTCCCATTTGCCACCTAGTGAATGGGTCCTCACTAGGTCCTAGAAGCCTTTTTTTTACATGATATTTGACATTTCTTGAAGTATGTCCTAGGTGATTGATCTAGGACCCATTTTCCACATGGTGAATGGGTCCTCACTTAGACCTAGGACCCACCTTTGGGATAGATTTTTCATGGTATTTTTATGATTTCTAATCCTAGATTTGTTATCAACTTGTGACATTTGAATTTTTGGATTTAATGTTAAGATATATATAAATAAAAGGAATTTCACTAAGTTCATCCTAGCTAGAAATTTTAAGTATCCAAGAATAATAGCAAGTTTATGAGATCAAGAGAATTCAAGAGCATTTATAAGGCATTTAAGAATAGATTATTGAAGGATTAATTCAACAATCAAGATTCATTTCATCATGTCAAGGATTTAGTGCGTCATGCATGTTGTTGAGATAATATGTTGATTTAGCATTCAAGATATATCAAGCATATTCAAAGGAATTTTTTTCGCATCAAGTTCATTATCAAGGTCTACATCCATTGAGGCCACTTCATGCTATTTTGCATATCTACAATCGAAGGTTTCAACTAAGGTGTGGTGAGTTGTGACATTGTTTTTTCATTCATCATTCCTTTCATGAAGTTTTTTATTTCAAGGTTTAATTACTAAAATGAAGATTGACCAAGGAAATCATCTATTCCCTAACAACTAAATTTTTCTCCTCTTTGATGTGTGATTGTTGGTTTTAGGTTGAAGATCATTTAGAGAGAAAAATTGTAAAAGTTTTCAAAGTTGTCAAAGTTGCTAAGAAAGTTACAAAATCACAAAAAATAAGATACAATTTTTATTTTCAATTTTCCAAAAATTCTCAACTAGAATATGGGAGTGTAGATATTGAGGAATAGAACCCAAAAACCATTTTTCTAAAGCCCTAGCCAAGACCCATTTTTCATAAGGAAAATGAGTCCTTAGTGAGGTCCAAAAGAGCACTTTTTACAATAGGTACACAACATTTGGCCTCTCCATATTTTACTTTTTATTGGTATTTGGTTTAGATTGGATCTGTGTAACTCATTTACACATCATAACCCTCACATATAATAAAATATAAGTGAAAATTTGGCTCATCATCTTGATGTCATTTTGGTGAACTTGTATTTGTATATGTTTCAAAGTTATAGCCTAATAGGTGAGTCAACCTACCCTTAACCAAATTTGGAAGTTTCCTAAAAGTTTAATGCAGTAACTCTAATGACCTAATAATGTAAATGACAAATCTAATGGAAATAAGGAAAATCTGAGAAGTCGTAAAGAGAATTAGACAACAAAATAGAAAGGGGAGGATAATATGTACCTCTGATATACATTTGAGCCTAATTTTTGAGGATATTTCCTCTAGGGAACCACTATCATAGTAGGTTTTTTCAGATATATTTTTTGTATTCCTCAGATGTCAAATCTAAAATTCCATTTCCTATTTTCAAACTTATCTAATAACTATAAAATTCTTTTATACGTGAGTTTTTGTGAGTTTTCAAGGCCTAGGGTTTCAATTGCAACAATGAATAAATTATCTTCAATATTTATTCAATCTTCAAAATACCTAAAATATACACTAAAAGACAGAGGAAGCATTGTGCCATTTAGGGGATTGTCTCAATCAAACCATGTATAAGTGTTTTCACTTCCAAAATGGCAATGCCAATGATAAATGGATAAATTATAGGGAGGAATGATGAAGTCACAAAGTGTTGCAACTCACCACCCTTCAATGTATTCCTTGAGAGATTGAAGTCATGTGCATCACCTCAAGGTCTTGGATCTTTCTTTCTTGGTATTTCTTGAATGCTTTGGAGACCTACAACAAGGGTAAGCCTTCACAAAACAATGATAACATGAACACACATTAAATTTTGAAAGATTTGACATTATGTTATGATAATTAATTATCACAATACATTCTTTAAGGAATTCTCTTGACTTGTTGAGTAATGCTCTTGATCACAATAATTTATCTTAATAATTTATTGTTGTTAAATGAGTTGAATTAATGTTAAAATGATGTAATAACTAGGTATTTATTGTTGAATATTCAAAATAATAAGAGGGGGGTGAATCATTATTCCATAAAAACATTCACATAAAATCCATCTAAAAATTATTAGAAATTTTATTGAATCAATAGGAGAGAACATGGAAAAAAGATAATACATCAATACACATGAACACTAGGACTTTACTTAGAAAACCTAAAATGGGAAAAATCATGGTGAGGATTAGCTAACAATATATTATACAAAGATATAGTATATTATAGCACTCATTGTTAGGACTCACTGTCCTTGAAAGGCTCACAACCTAAATACAAAAAATTGCTAACTACTAAGATACAAAAGTTATGGCTTACTGCCAAAAGTATGAACTAATGGAATATGCCTTTTGTGTGTAAGGTTCAATTCCAATGAAGCTTTGTATAAGAAGTACTACTTCTCATGGAAATCACTGAACAATTTTGTTATGATCCTCAATTGATAAATCATTTAGGCTCATATATTCAAACATTCCTCAATTCTCTTTGCACTTCACCATACCTCTCTTCTTTCTCCTTCCCATGCTCACACTTTCATAAGCTAACTCTACACCCATACATTTCTTCAAAGATTCTTACACACACATATATTCAAGTATATCTCATTGATCAATTAGGTCACCCTAATTAGATGAAAGAAAACTAATAATTTAAAACACTCTTTTTGGTACCATATAAGATTTAAAACATTTTTATCCATGTAGTGCATCATATCAAATCAATGAAGATCTAAAGGAAACATTCAAAATTATATTCATTCTTCTTAATGCATGTCATATGTTAGGTCAGCCAATACTAGGATCTAAACACAAAAACTCCAAACCAACATACACTTCTCAAGGAAAAAACCTTCTAGATCTAATATTACCTTAGTTTCTAATCACATTTACATTATACAGACTACCATTCAAACCACAACATTAGAATGCTCTTCTTAAGAAAATGTAGTCTCCCACACTAATATGCAGAGTACAAAAACAACTAGAGTGTATAGAGTTAAACTTTGTCAATGATAACTTTCTGCTCTTGACACAAAAATTATCAAGATCTAGGAAATAGTTGTCTAAATGAGTGGTGATAACATGGTTAAGATATCAGAGTCATATATTTTCTTCTAGTGAATTCCAAAATAAAAAACTAATGCATTGATTTATCAGTAAAGAATACTTTAAGTAGAAAATAGCTTATGGCATATCAAATTATCTCCCTGTATAGTTGTCACCATGTTGAAATCAACGATAACCTAGAAAAAACTAGAATAATTAATATAGAGTTCATGTTCATGTCGCAAGAATCCAATTCGAACAATCTCCCACTTTGGGATTGATGGAAACATGTATATCAGAAACATATTTTTAATATGGGTATGTGCAGGATCATGATGGGCCAAAAAGTGGCAATATTATGGGTATTTGTAGGGTATGTAGCTGATGACTTTTTTTTTACCCAAAATTAATGAAATGAAAAGGGTTTTAGAGGAGATTCTCATCTTTCCACCAAATATAAATTATTCTTTAATTTGAATTTAATAAATAATTATTATTCATTTTCTATTAGAATTACGACTAAAGTCTTGATTGATAAGCTGATTGAAAAACATCTATAACTTTCAAATGGTATCACATTTTTTGAATCCAAAACATGCATCGCATTCTATACTTCACATTCTATAGGATTAAACAAATAAAAATTAAATTTCATGAAGTTTTGACCAAGTTAAGGTGGTCAAACATACAAATTTTTTATATTTTTTAAAATTTTGTAATAAAAAAATCATAATTAATTATTTACTTAGAAAAAAAATTTAAAAAATATGCATCACATCCAGACATGAGTCCTCTACTTATATATAAAATATTATAAATTTTTTTTATTATTTTATTATGGTTAGGGTGGTCAGACAGACACCTACTTCTTAATTTTTCCCTGAAATTTAAGTACTACTACATTGAAATTTCAAAATTTCACCAAATAGATTTTACTTATTTTTAAATAAACCTAGTAGTTTAGAAACTACATTCAATTTTCTATAGATTCTATTCTTACATATTTTTGAAATAATATAGATAACTTATTCAAATTTTTACGTCAATTTTCCTAACATTAGTTTTTCTGAATTTTTTGCCACTTAAGGGCCTATTTTTTCCATGATGATCTTGCACATACCCATATAGGGCAACTGAATGCTCCCCATATCAAAACTAATCTTGAAAAGGAAAATAACATATAGGGGTAAAGTATATGCAAAAAATGGATAAAGAAATGATATGCAACCAAAGAATGTATTAACCTAAAGAGGTGGAACCTTTGAGGTACTTTAGTGTACCCTTCTGTGAAGCTTTACCTTCTTCCCAAGCTTCTTTCACACTTACAAGAGTCCTGTAAAGGATTTCAAGCTTAGTCAAAGAATCTATCCTATTTTCTAGAGTATTGGGACTGATATTGACTTTTGATAGACCACCAATACTATTAAGAGCACTAGACACATAAAAATGCCTGAGTTTTACCATATCTCTAAGTGACAGAAACTACTTAATTACTTTTGTTCTTTGGTTCTTTAGGGAAATTTTTTTTTCCTAAATTAGCACCATGTAGGACCATCTCTAATTATTTATATCATCTACCATGTTGTACATATCTTATTGATTACTCATCTTAGTTTCACTCTTCCTTAGCTCATCTCTTATATTTAGTATACTGTTAGACCAATTCAAACAAAAGGAAAGTATTTATTGAGCTTCTTTCTCACAAACCCATACACCCTTCAATTCCTTCACCACTCTGTAATATGCATCTAAACGTTTCTTCTTGATATTTTCTAAATTTTCTTTTCTAGATATAATTCTATTTTGTACTTCTAGTCCAAAGAGGTATGCTTTCAAAGACTTAATCATGATTCTAATATTTTCCATAATTAACACATGAATAAAAATTAGCATCAGGGATTATGTTATGTAATTATTTTAAATCTCCTTGAATGTTTATGCTTTCATGCTCATATTGAAATTTCTCTTATTCACTTTCTTTTGTGATATCTTGTTTGATAAAAACACCATTTCTCTTCTCTCCTATTCTAGTTGCACTGTTGGAGGCTTCCTCTTCATTGGGATTCTTAGGGCTCTCTAATTTAGTATTTTTGCATAATGATCAATCTCAACCTTAGTCACTTCATAATTCAATTCAAATATGCATGCTATTTTGGATTCAATTGCTTCCATCTAATAGAAATCTGTAGACACCAAGAAATTAATATTTCTAGAGTGCTTCTTAGTCACACTTTCTAGAATCCTTGTTCTTTTGTTCCTCCTCATCTAAATTTTTCAAAGAATGTAGCAAGAGCATTCTCTTGAGCATCTAAAAAACCAAGGTTTATCATGAAATTCTTGATATGATGAGCAATAGGTTTTTTATTTTTCCATTATATCCTTACAATTATTGGTAACTCTTTCAATGAATAAAAGAGTAACTAGACAATCCAAATTTTGTACTAGAATTTATTTCTCTTGCTCATCTTTATTTCCTTCAACTTCTTCAAAATATGCATCTGAAGTAGATCACACAAGTCATAATCCATACCTCTTCTAACTATATAAATAGTAGTGTAAAAAATAGTAGTAGAGACTGTGTGGTCATTGCATGGTAAGCAAACTTTATGACCAATAACCATCACAACATATCTAATGACTGAATCTTCAAATGTTCTAAAAACAAATTCTTTTCATTCAAGGATTGTACTATTCATCTCAATTATCTCCTTTTCATCCATAGCCTTTTGTCTAGGAAGTAGTTTGGAGGAACACAAACCAGTTATGTCTCTTATTGCTTCTCTAGTTATCAAGTTTGATTCATAAATCCACATCAATTCATGATGAATCCTACTCAAAATTATTTGAATAAATTTATTTTCAAATTCAAATAGAGGGGCTTTCTACCATACATCCAACTTCTTCTCAACTAATATTTTGTATGTATCATGATTTTTTTGAAATTCATTCTTCCATAGGATGCTTAACTGAACCAATGACATTTCCTCAATTTTACTATAGACATATGCATAGATATCTTTAGTGGAAATACTCTATGATGAATTCAAGAGAATACACTAATGGATTCATCTGATAGATTTTTGAAATGTTTCCTCATTTTGATTTTCAATCTATCCAAAATATTCACAACCTTTGAATTATCCATTACATAAAAGTGAAATATTGTACAAGTAGAATACCTATGTAATTTCCAAACAATAATAGGATTATATGTCCAACTTTATGAGTATGCTTTATACCCACTTCAATTTCTTCTCCCTTCACCAAATCCTAAAACTCTGATGTATCAAATTGCTCCAATTGCTTTAAACTTCCTCTAGATATTTCTTTGTATTCACATATGCCTTTTGTTCAATTTTATTTCCTTGACACTTTTGAATTTATTTCTTTCATTCTAAATTATTTTGCAATAAGTGCTTCAAATTGCATGTAGATTACTTCATCATTCTTGTGCACTTCCATCATGTAAAATTCTAGAAACTTCATTCTTCATACATGTCTGAGAAAATCCCTTGAGTTCATTACCACATTAAATATACTTCTATCATGATGTGATATTAGGTATTGATGAGAGGTTTATTATTTTTTTTGATAATTCCCCCCCCTTACTCATTACCAATCTCAAAATTTGTAGGTGGATTTGCACCAGAAGGCGACATAGATAAAATTGATGATTTTCATTTAGCTTGATTGAATTATCTTTCCTTTCTCCATATTCTTTTCATCTCTTTTCTTACTTCTTGTGGATCAATGATTGGTTCATTTCTCTTTGCTAGATAGATATTTTTAATCCCTTTGTAGACTCTAGTAGAATGTTCCAAATTACTACAATCTCAAAAAACAACATTCTTCCTTCCATAGTTTCTTTTATTTAAACTATATTCACATTGATTATACTTGTTTCCAAAATTCTTGCACTTAAAACATTTGTTGGAGAATTATAAAGTATCATTCATTGTACTTTTGTAGTTATTTTCCCTATGACTAAATTTATTGAAAAAATAACAAACATCATTAAAAGATAAGTACCTTTGAGCATTAGGTTGTTTGATGGGAATCCTTTTGGTATCGCTTCTTAAGTCCTTGATTTTTCCATATCTACAATGAGTCTTCTTTTCAAGAGGTTTCTTTGTTTTTGAACTCTATCTTTCTTCAAATCTTAAACCAATTTTATCCTTTGTAGACTTCTAAGAAATAATTAACTCATCAAGCATTATAGAGCTTGCCTTGAATTTTTCCTCCAATCTATTTTCCTTTGCCATATCTGATCTCAAAATTTCCATTTCTTCTTCAAGCTTCACACTTTCATCCATCTTTTAAATTTCAACTTTTTGATAGTATTCAATTCTTCTCTTTTTTTCCAATTGTTGTAGGAGTTTGGTGATAACAACATGTTCTCTTATTAGTTGATCAGAATATTGTTAATATTTTCTCCTTAGAATCTCGATACAATCATCTGTTTCCCTTAGTTTATTGTTCAAATCTTCATTTTCTTCTAAATTCTCAGCAAAGAACACTTTTGGAGGAAAAGATTTCTTATATTCAAATTTTATGACCTTCCTCAAGATGTTAGGCTTCTTAAGAGGAACCAAGATCTGATACTAGATGTTGAATATCCAAAATGCTGAAAGGGAGGGTGAACTAGTATTCCATAGAACCATTCACATAAATTCCATCTAAGTATTATCACAACTTTGACTAAATCAACAAGACAAAACATGGAAGCAAGATGATGCATTAACACGGGGTATCTGGAGAATCATGATGGGCCAAAAAGTGGTGATATGATGGGTATGTGTAGGGTATGTGGCTAATGACCTTTTTTTAATTAAAAATTGATGAAGCGAAAAGAGTTTTTAAATGAGATTCTCAACTTTACACCAATAAAAATTATGCTTTACTTTGAATTTAATAAATAATTATTATTCATTTTCTATTTGAATTATGACTAAAGTCCTAACTGATAGGTTGATTGAAAAACATCTATAGATTTCAAATTTTATTACAATTTTTGAATTTGAAACATGTGTCGCATTCTATGTTTTGTATACTAGAGGATTAAAAAAGGAAAAATTGAATTTCTTGAAGTTTTGACCAAGTTAAGGTGGTCAGACATATGAGTTTTTATATTTTTTAAAAGTTATAATAAAAAAATCATAATTAATTGTTTACTTGGAAAAAAACTACAAAAGATATGCATCACATCGGGATATGAGTCCTCTACTTATATCTAAAATATTATAAAAAATATTATCATTTTATTGTGGTTCAGGTGGTTAGACAAACACCTACTTCTTATTTTTTCCCTGAAATTTAAGTAATATTGCATTGTGATTTCAAAATTTCACCAAATAGATTTTTTATTTTAAATAAACCTAGTTGTTTAGAAACTATATTCAATTTTCTACAAATTCTATTCTTACATAGTTTTGAAATAATATAGATAACTTATTCAAATTTTTATGTCAAGTTTCCTAACTCTATTTTTTTTTAATTTTTCACCACTTAAGGGCCTATTTTTTCCATGGTGATCCTACACATACCCACACATGAAGATAAATGATTTTATGTGGAAAACCCAAAATGGGAAAAAATATAGTGAGGATTAGCTCACAATATATTATATTTGGATAAACTATATTATAGGGATCACTACCAGTACTCAGTATCCTTGAAAGGATCATAGCCTAAATACAAAAGATGGCTAACCACCAAGATACAAAAGTTATGGCTCACTGCCAAAAGGATGAACTGATGGAATACACCTTCTATGTGTATGGTTTAATTCCAATGAATCTCTAAATAAGAAGTACTGCTTCTTGCAAAAATCACTCAACAATTCTATTTTGATTCTCAATTGATAAATTATTTAGGATCACATATTCAAAAATTCTTCAATTATCTTCACACTTCACCATACCTCTCTTCTTTCTCCTTCCCATGCTCACACAATCAAATATTCACTCTAAACCCATACATTTCTTCAAAGAGTCTTACATGCATATATGCAAGTATATCTTGTTCATCAAATAGGGAAGCCTAAAAATATGAAAGAAAACTAATAAAAAAATCTCTTGTCAACACCATATAAGATTTAAAACATGTTTATCCATGTAATTCATCATATCATGTCAGTGAAGGTTTATAGAAAACATTCAAAAAGTATATTTTAGTCTTCTTAATGCATGCCATATGTTAGGTCAGCCAAGACTAGGACCTAAACACAAAAAAAATGCAAACCAACATACACTTCTCAAAGAAAACACCTTCTAATTCCAATATCACTTCAGTTTATCGTCACTTTACCATCATAAAAACTACCATTAGAACCACAACATTTAAATTTTCTTAGGAAAATGTGGAGTCTCCCACAATAATATGCATAGTAGAGAAACAACTAGAGTGTATAGAGTTAAACTTTGTCAATGATAACTTTCTACTCTTGGTACAAAAATTCTCAAGATCTTAGAAATAGCTATCTGAATGAGTCATAATAACATCGTTAAGATATCAAAGTCATATATTTTCTTGTGTTGAATTCTGAACTCAAAAACTAACACATTGGTTCATTAGTATAGAATACTTCTAGTAGAGACTAGCTTCTAGTATACCAAATAAGCTTCCCATATAGTTGTAACCATGTTGAAATCAATGACAACATAGGAACAACTAGAAAAATCCATATACACTTCATGCTCATGTTGTAGGACTACATAATTCCAACATTTATATGTTATTATTCTATTTTCCTAAAAAATAAATCTTGATAGCTAAATTTAGACATTTTGAATTTCAAATAATAAAATACCAACAACGATATATTTTAATTTGGAGTCAAAATAGGGAGAAATAGGTGCCATAGAAACTAGTGTTCAAACCCTATTTTCAAAAAAATTAAGTGTTAGGGACAAAATATTAAATGAGAGCAGTTGTTTTTTGCTTGCAAAATGTCAAAAATATTTAAAATAAGTTGTGGAATGCATAATTTTGGAAATTAAATGCTTAATTAGGTCCAATAATTTAAATGGGAAAAAAAATTAGCATGAAATTGTCAAGGCTGACAATTTATGACACTATAGGGAGACACCATTGATTGCATACATATTCCATTTAATGGAGAAAATTATTCATTAATTAAGAGGGAACACTCCAACTCTCTTGTTCATTTTATACATGATCATCCTTCATAGTTTTACAAGAGTTTGGTTACTTTTGAACACTATTTTGAGGAGCCTTCTTTGTACTTAGAGGAGATATACTTGTCTTTGGATTATGTTGTACATTCATCTCTACTATATTTTTTATTGTTATCTTCTGTAGTGTGGCATAGAATTTATATTTCAAGGGTAAAAAATTTTAGCATTTACATGGAACCCTTGAGCATTCACACATCATCTTTCTTCTCACATATTCCTTTCAATAATGGGATGAAATATGGCATACCAGTCAAATTTTTTTAAATAGATTGTGTCATCCCCAATATTCAATGTTAATGAAATACCTTCATTGAAGGAGACTTTGCATTGACCGAGGATGCATGCTCTTTCTTCTTCTTCTCTCTTTTGTGTGGGTCTTTTTCCTCACATAGGGTTTTTTTCTTCTCATTCTCCATTGAGAGCATTTTATTTTCATCTTTATTGTGGAGAGTTTTTTAAAAATGTTTCTCAACCTTGTAAATACATAAGGTTTACTATTGCTGGGTAAGCATAGGGGAGCATGTGGCAAGGGCACCATTTAGACCATTCATCATTAGGTCATGCATCTGACTATTAATATTTAATTGGCTTAACTTTCCTTAGAAGGAAATCCCTATTTTACGAGGGCATTGTATTACAAATATGCATTGTACTGTATTTTGAGAGTTTGATAGTGGATGTGTCACCTTTGAATCTTTGATTGGTGATACTCTTGTGAGAAGCTTGCTCTACAAGTATATTGTAGTCTTCATAATTTTTGAATAATATATTGGGAAAATTTTGGAGAGTGGTTTTTCTCCCAAAAGGTTTTTCCCCATGATGTAAATCATTGTGTTGTGGTATGAATGATATTTATGCTTATTTCTATTTAATTTTATGTAATTGTTGAAAATATCTATAAATTGTTTTACTATCCTCCACTCAAGATTAATGTAGGAAGTTGTTTCACTACCTTAGCTTACTTACTGAGAGGAGGTTTTTCCCACAGGGTTTTATAATTTTCTTCATTTGAGAGAGATTGCATTTGTACATGGGTACATAACATGGTCACATAGCTGGGACCCATCCTTTATATCATTTTCATAATACTATATTCCCTAAGTTTCATTTAAAGGGGTTGTTGGTGTAAAGAGATATTTTACCTATCTAATTCACTTTTAGGTCTTACTTTCATGTTATGTTTACTAAGTTCCTATGAATATTTCAAGAAGTCTTAGGTGTCATTTGATCTTATCTTTTCTTATAATTTCATATTTGAGGGGTTATTGTTATCATTGCATATGATTAAGACACTTGTAATGATAATGTCTAATCCTATGTATCACCTAAGCTATATAACCAAGGGTTTATCATTTATAAATTATTGCATTTATTTCCATAAAAAATATTATACATTGTATAGTAATCATATTTGATCTACTAATATCTTGCATCTATTATTGCAAATTTATGCTCTTGCCTTGCTCTCTTATAGAAGGTTACTTTTGGTTTTGTAGGTGGTCCTAGAGGCTTGATTCCTCGAGTGACTCTAATATCAAGTTCTTATATTTTTGTATTAGGTAATACATCCAAGATTTAGCCACTAGGATATGTTATTCACATGAACACTCCCACTCAATTTCACTTCCTTAAAACCAAGCATTGATTTAAATTTGAAGAATTTTGCACCACACAAAGATTTGGTATGTGAATGTTATGACTTTTTTCCTAATTATAGTATAGCTACCATCTAGTAAATAATATATAATTTTATGATTGAATTTTTTTAAATGAATGCAGTGCCTACATTATTCAAAGTACTCTTTTTTTTTTTTTAAAGGCTAGAAGAGTCTTGTGTAAGAACGAAATAGCTCAAGTTATCTTATAATCAAATGGTACTTTTATTACACCGAGAGGTGTATTTAGTTGTAGAGGGAAGAATATTTATCTGTAAACATTAACTTTTTTTAATAACTTCGACGTGCAACTGGCAGTTTTGAAAACGAAGAGACACGAAGACAACTGACGCAAAAACATTTCATCACCTTGCATGTGAATTGGCGCTGGCAGTCGTTTCAAATCAAGAAAATGAGCTTTTATATGATTTTGAACCATAAACCATTTCAAATCTTGTTCAATAGCACTCGCAAGTTTGGCTTTAATAATATAATGGTAGAATGGAAGCTTCTGCAAAGTTTATAATATGGATTTACCATTGTTGGCCCTGTGTCTACGGAACGGGGGGTCTTGGCTTTGTAAGCTCTGTTTGGTTTATTTTTTCTGATAAATCAAATTGTTATGTTGTTCTGGAATTTAAAGTGATAACTATAATATCATGTCTTTCTTAAATGTTATAATTAAAGTATTCTCCCATCAAATTTACTCAAGATCTGTACTTTCCCTCTGCTAATTACTTTAGTATTCAACATTTAGATATGTTTTGTTGGTTTTAAAACTGAATTCTATAGGTCTGCTGCAATTCACATCTGTGTAGGCAATCATGGAGGTCGTGGGAAATGTGAAAAATATTCATGTGATCGATCTAAGGATTCCAACTGGGTGATAATAAATAACGTTGATGCAGTATCTTGCCCTCACAACCACTTCCTCTTCACTCGAACTTCTCAAAATCACGTCAGCTAGAATGGCCAGGGATGAACTGAAGGTTAGCGTCCGAAGAATTGACAAGTTTGCTAAATCCTCTCATACTCTCTCTCACTCCTGAACTGGCCCACTCATTAACTTTAGATATTAATACTATTATTTTATCAGTACCCAACTTCCTTAATCATTTACTTTTGATATGAAATCTATGTTGTAATTTATAATATGTTGTTACTCTTAAATGCAAGAGAAAGTGTATAAAAAGTAAGAAATCTTGCTTTGTTCATATGTATAGTTTCTCCTCCTTAATTTGCTTTACAAGAGATCTAAAAAATGAAAGCAAATACAGTTTGAAAAACCTCCTTGAGATTTGGCTTATACAGGCCAGCATGTGGATAGATATTTTCCATTAAAATGCCTAATGCTGTAATGTGTTTGTCCATGTTAGTGCCATGAGTATTTGATACTCTTTGTTGATCAGTATTTGGCTAATGTTGTTTTCTGCTACTTTACTTTAATCAGATTCTCTCCATTAATAAATATGCAGGGGATAGTTTCTTTCTAAGACTTGCATTTATTTATTTATCATAATGATTCAGCCATTCTTTGGAAGAAAATATTGTATTCATTCAAAGAATATGTTTCCAAGCAATATTTTGGTGAAAATGCATTTTGGAGATTCCCATTTCGACTCATATAGGGAGGATGTTGGCAAAAAAAACTTGTAGTTTCGCTTTATAACAGTCAATCGTATTTGTGTGAAAGTTTTTAAACCTCTTTCAATAAATCCATTTTCATGAATGTATTGCAATCGTGCAATCTAGAGTCCACATTTCATTGTCTCACGCGATCTACACTTTCACATTTGAATGACAACCTATCATGACTTTTCCAACTTTAACCTGTTTAGATACATTCTTTCCTCTTTTAATTATTAAATGATCTTTGCATGCATCTTTCTTTCGTCCAAAATGGGTTTAAATGATCTATTATGGTTTATTTAAATGAAAAAATTCTTTAAATTCTTCTTTATATTTGGTAGTCTATTTTGAATTTTAATTAAAATCTTAATATTTTTTTCAAAATTAAATAGAACTGGAGTATTTTAGTATATATAACTGGAGTGTGTATATATATATATATATAAAAGACATATTTTATAATTATAAAACTAAGTTTCTAAATTAAAACATTTAATATCTTTTTAAATTAAGGATATCTTTTTTATGCTTTTTATGTAGATTTGTTTAAATAATCTTTTTCAATCAAAATAATAATTGTTTACAAAAAATAATGTATTTAAAAATAAGTTAAATTATTAAAAGAAAATTGTTTCTAAAATTTTAAAAATAAGGTATGAAAGAACTTTCCTAAATTTACTATTGCATAGAAAAGTAACTTTCTAGATTAATATTCTTAAAATTAAAAAATAGTGAAAATATTTAAAAAAGAAACATATTCTTTGATGTCATTGTAATTTTATTTTTAACTATAATAAAATAGAAATAAATTTATAAAGTATTGAAAAAAAATTGTTCTTTTTAAAAGTTATAAATTAAAGTATCTAAAATTCAAAAATTAAATATAAGGATTTACTATAGATTTTACTGTACAAAAATATAGTAACTTAAATACACAATCTAATATAAAGGATTTTTATAATAAGTGAAAATGTAAAATCAATTTCAAATTATAAAA
This sequence comes from Sequoia sempervirens, assembly GCA_007258455.2. Taxonomy (NCBI): domain Eukaryota; kingdom Viridiplantae; phylum Streptophyta; class Pinopsida; order Cupressales; family Cupressaceae; genus Sequoia; species Sequoia sempervirens. The sequence goes on from VDFB02271358.1 coordinate 787,956,857, forward strand.
TTGTATACAAAGAAAATATAATAAATTTATTATTATACATAAAAAATATTAATATATTAAATATTAAATATATATTAAATATTAATATATATAATATTAATATATAAAATACATCAAGGTGTCTATTTTCATCATTTTTTCCGAGTGCAATATATGCCTCAATATTGATAACTCTCGGCATATTTTATATATATTAATATTTAATATATGTATTTTAGTTAGTACCCAAATAAAATTATTCATTTGAAATTATAAGACACATAAATTATTTTGGAGCTACTATTTTTGTATTAAACCTTTTAATTGAAAAACCACAAAAGGAAATTTGTCAAATTATTACTCCACCCATAAAATAACACATGATCTATTTATTTTGTAAACATATTGTATAGTAGATTCCCTATGACTATGATCATCAATATAGCCAATAACACAATAATAATTTTTTTCTTAAGAAAAATATAATCCATATCCAATTCATGCTAGAACATATTTAATATGACTAGATTATTTTTTTTAACATGAATTGATGCTAGAACATATTCATTTGAGAGATGAAGTAGAATTTACTTTCTTATGACAAATAAGTAATTATATATGACATACACATAAATTTTAGCTACAAGATTAAGTCAACCCCCTTAAAAAATTAATGATCAACTCATTTTTATTTTAAAATATCATAAAGGAATAACTAGTCATCTATTAATGATCAACTCATTTTTATTTTAAAAAATCATAAAGGAATAATTTTAGCTGTCTGCTTGTTTGAACTTTTTTTGTTTATCTTTTGTTGTTTAAACTCCGCGGTTTCAGGTCCCTGTAAAACCTATTTTTTCCTTTTCAAAAACTAGTCATCTATTAAATATATAATAAAAAATCAAAAAATATATCTAAGAAATGAGTGAGTTATCATTTTAGACTATATTTCTAAATAAGTGATGAGGGAAATAACCACCCATTACAAATAGGTGCACAATATATAAAAAAATGAAGACAAATTTGAAATGTTTGGTATAATAACATGATATTGAAATAAGGATTATCATCCACTAGTGGTGCATAGGAAACTAATGAGAGTAATCATATGTTTTTTGATGTAGATATATAAGATGTAACGCCCCGTTGTGCGAACCCCAAAGGATAATTAATCAATAATTACAACACAATTTTTTTTTTTTAAATTAACATAACATACATGTAATACACATTAAGACATAACATGAATTTCATTTAAGAAGATTCACTAACACATACATCCCTTGGGGTACATGAAGAGTCATTATGAGACTGAGATCCACACAACGATAATAAGAATAAAATCCAAAGATATAATCCATAACAAAATAAAAATTAACAAATATAACACATACATGATAATTATTGATAAGAAACCATCTGAGTACATAAATACAACATATACATGATTAACTCAACACATAGAATAATAACTGTCATGACCAATATCCAAACCAAGTTTAACATTACATTACAGTACAATGCTCAATGATACAAAAGTGTTTCCAATCATGAACATAAACCATACAACAAGATAACATGATGAATACAAAGAATCATAACTTGCTCCAAGACAAATACAACTTTGAAGTCGCTGCATCTGCACCAATCTACACCTCTTGATCCTCGACTGGGGACCCAATGGGGTGCTTAGCACGTTCCACCCAACCATGTGAGTCTGAAGACCCACCCCCCATGCTAGGAGCTGACAAGAAGAGTCCTCAACCAAGAACATCCCAACACGGAATCACAAGACTCACAACATACAAAAGTATCATAAAACTCAAGAATTGCAACAACATCCAAGAGTCAACATAATAAATTAAAATCACAACTCCCATAACCTACTTCCAGAGGAACATAATAAAGTAAAACACATGGGCAACTAGGGGAGAGTGTCATCGCATAGCCTACATGGGTTCTCCTGGCCCTTCCTCCAAACTGAGGCGTCGGCCCCCATCTATGGATCTCCTGGCCCTTCCTCCTACTTGAGGCACCGACACCATAGGGTAGCTCATGCAGAGCCGTAGACCCCTCGTGAAGACGAAGTTACGACCTTGCCAACCATGGCCTTCTCAGCCTTCCATTAGTCTGCGGAAGCACTAATGAAGATGAGGTATCCAATTTTTTAAATCTTGTAATGATATTACTACCCAACCCACCTAAGTTAATTATTAGGTTTCCACTTGATTACTAACTCACTCGTGGGTTCTCCTGTGCTCTTCCCCTTACACGGGGCGCCAGCCCCCACAAGGAGCCACTCTCCCTAGAGACCCAACAACATAAAAAAACCAAGGGTTGTACCATCATAATTAGAACAAAGAATCACATCATAAAAGCATGTGAGGCATTACCCATCTCGCTAACAAGTACAAAATCAGAGTCTCAACAAAGTCTCGTACAACCCTTTTCAAAATAATGATACCAATATCTTGCCATGCCAAGAGTACATAAAGAGAGAACATCAACTGACAATCATCTCAAGCCTCTGGAAGTCAAAAGAACGACAACCCCCAAATGAGGATAAAATGAAGCAATACAGTCTCAACACAAAAAACTTATCATCCGGAAATCTCCTCAACCAAAAGGACTCAAGCGAGCGACCAAAATAATAAGGATCCATCAAACTCATTCATTGATCAAATGTGAACTTAGTAAATAAAATCACCTATGAAACCCAAACAACTCAAGAGATACATCGAGATAAATTCATCATAACAACCATTAAACACGAGGATACACTTAATGAACAACAATAAACAAACAAACACTTTCTATTCATCCGCAAGGACCAAAAATCTAATCACAACCTTATGACACAAAAGAGCTCCCTCCATAAACAAAACTCAGGTAAAATAAAATAAAATACATAATCAACTTGATACAAAGCAGCCGGCTCAAACCATCAAATCAACCATGAACAAGTAAGCATCCTTATAGAGAATTTACGAAGAAGGGAATAAGGAGATAGTCATCATTTAGAAAATCATCTATTTTACATAAATCCTACATTTATCCGAATATACACAATCAACTCAATAGTAAGACATTTCTTCCACATATAAAATACGAAGTAATTGCCAATACTCAAAGTATTCTAAGTTAAATAATCTATCAATTTCTTACTCACCTAAAAGGCTATATTTAACAACTACCTTTTGGTAATCCACAAAGAGTGATAACATTCTAATAGCACTTAAAGCTTAATTTATATCTTATCTCTTCCATTATTGAGGTATCATTTAAGTCGAACTGAAGAAATCCTACCACTATAGGTATCCATATATACATATAAAGACATTTCATCAATTAGCTTCTTTAGAAATATTCCAAATAAATAAATAGAGCTATTACCTCTTTTACTCACACATAACCATTACTATTGGAGCAATCCTCTAAAAATTTAATGTTTCTAATTCCATTAATTGAGAACTCAATAAATTCACCTTTAAATAATTTATCAAATACAAGCATTTAACGAAACCTTTTGATTAAGCAATTATCAATAATTATGACCTTGTCAAGCATTATTCCTTCCCTCAAGACTAATTACTCAACAATAGATATCTAAAGTAACAATATTCCCTTGGGCTCTTATAAATAAATTAATTTTCCATATTAATTATTCTCAAATTTACTCTTCTACCTTATAACCACTTAAGAAACTTCTCAAATAACTAACGTAACTCTTTAACCTAACCACACAACTTATTTAGTTAGATTCGTTAAACATTGTTTCAAGGTTTTGTAATGATACTTATTCCAAGAACTACCAAAGCGACACCTAAATATACTAAGTTAATTTATCTTCCTTGCTATTCGAATTTCTCATTATTCATCAAGGAATTACTTTGTTACAAAACAATTTTCATCAATTTCTTCATACACAACATGAATACAATATTTACTTCAATATAACTTCAGTGAGAGAAGAGAACATTTTGTTATTTATTTATATATCTATGAAGAACAGATTATTGTTTGAAATGCCTTCTACCAGATTATTACCTATATATATATTATATTATGACTATAGGACTATACTATACTTAGATTACTGCCTATGAATCCTACTATCACCTCAACTTAATCTTTTCACTACTTAAAACTGTAACGAACTCAGCAATATCCTGGAACAATGACTATCATCTAAAGCATATACACATACTAATCAATTCAAGAAATTGGGAGATTATTTAAACTATTAAATTTCCCATTATGACTAGGTGAGACGGCTGAGACAGATTGCAAGCAGAATCAGAGAGTTTAATTAAATCTATACACTCTGCCACTGACAGGTTATCTAAGAAATCAGAGAGGTTATTAAATTTAATACACCTTTGCTGGACTAAAGTTGCAGCTGTGATGGAAAGCCAATGATATCAGAGAGATTATATAAATTTAGATTACCAGACTATGCGAAGGAGCTCATCTAAACGCTGTATCCAATAACATCAATTTCTCTCAGCTTCGACTGAACGGAGGTAATTGGCAAAAGCTTGAAACATTGCACAGACCAAGAGAATTAAACAATCTACTCACTGGTCCACAATTTCTTCACTTGAACAATCTGCTCAATGACAGCATCAGAGAAGACACACGAACCAAGCTTCCTCCAAGTTTGAGGTGGTTACGGTTGCACAACGTGAGAAGCCATTTTTCCTTCAGTTGTGTGGATAACATTTAATTCTATACAAAGCCTCAACACTAAGTGACAGGTTGCCAAGTATTTTAGAAAGTGAATATTGGAATTTGGAAATATCGCCATCTACTTGCATTATTATCAAATCTCAAATGTTATGAATGCCTCAGAGAAATGTGATCTCAAGAAATGCTATGATTGAAGAATTTGCACAGAACGGACTTGATGGAATAGTTCTAGACACTTTTTAAACGCAAATTCCATAACCTTTACCAACATCTTGCCCACCTGTGCTGACAAAATTCCATACAATAAATATGATCTCAAGGGCTCGAATGGCTTCAGGGTATGCAGAAGGCAGATTTGATGAAACAGTTTAAGAAACCTTCAAGCAAATGCAATTGGCAGGTGTAAAGCTTGATTACACAACCTTAGCCAGTATCCTCCCTGCCACGCTAACATGGAAGCTTTGGAATAGCTAGAGGTATCCATCGAAACATAAAGATGCACATGCCTGGTTAGACATGCACACAAACTACAGAAGCGAAGACAAGGCACATGAACTGATTGACAAAATGCCTCAAGAAATGCAGTCCCATTGATACGTCATCAAATCAGGATATGCACAAAATGGATTCGCAAAGAAGCTAACAAAATATTTTGAGTTAATGAAACACATCAATAACCGTTATTGCATTACATATAAAGCTAACCATTAGGTAAGCATGATTAACCTTTGTGCACATGTTGGCTATCTGGGAAATCTCCTTAACTTGTGCATCCATCAAAGGTGGCCAAACCATTTAATGTATTCGATGTTCAAGTCTTTTGCACTAGAAAATGGGGAAACCAAGACAAAAGAAAAAAAAACAAACCAAAACAAACAATATCAATGATTGTTGTGAGCCTTATATGTGTGCATTACTGAGGAATGTAAGCATTTGGAACATGGAAAAGACCAGAAGACTCTGCGCTCTATAGATTATGTTCAAGCACTAAACAATAGAATGGACAGAATATGAAAATTACAAGATCAATAATTCATCAGCAAATGCATGGAAACAATGTTGAAGAATACCTACAGATTAAAGTCATTCGCCATTAGTGGTAGGCCTAAGAGAATAGACAAATATGTGATTACTACAAGTTAAAGATTTCAATAAACATAGACATAAATCATTCCTCATTCCAAGCAATATTCGTAAGTATTCTAAGGCAAAACTCGCGTACCTATATGGGCTCTTCCTTCATCTTTCCTTCTCCTCCCCAAAAGGTCCAGAGGCTCAAATACCTTTTTCCAGAAATCCTCATGGCAGACCCATATGCAGTCATTACTTTCAGGACTCATGCAACCGTTTCCAAATTAAGGAGTCCTCTCCATTTTCAAGCAAATGCAGATGATAGTTGTAAAGCTGAACTCCCCCTTATTTTCTTTTTCGGTCAGTTACCATTCCCCCTCCTTCTCCCTTCATTGCATATGCTATAATTAGCCTAGTATTCATTTTTGCATGTTCTGCAGTGCTTTTAATTTTGTAACTGCTTTCTGAAGATTCCCTGCCTTTTTCTATTTTTCTTGCTTTCACCCGAGTTCAAGACTTATCTTTTTTTAAGTTTTATTAACCTTCACTTCACCTTCCTTACTAAATCATTATCCTTCCATCAAAAGAAATTACCAATATGACTTAACTGTAACTTCCATTTTTCCTTAATAATTCATTAAATCAATTTATTAGTTTATTATTTTTATTTCTAATTCATTTAAATTATATAGGGCTTGATTTTTAATTAAATTACCTAATAAAACAAAATCATACAAAATATTACTTTGTAAGCAACTTAATTAATTACTTCATAAAATTACTTATTTTAACCAATCTTCTCCATTACGCCACTACCCCTATTCATGATTTTATAATTGACTCTTTAATATATGAAACAAGTAGATCAACTATTAAATATTTAATAAATATTTAATAATTTAATCTTTCTTTTAGTTATAATAAAATATATTTATTTTTAATAAATATTTTCACCTTAATTTATTTAAACTAAATAAATTATTAATAATATTTATTTAATCAAAGAAAATAACAATAAAACAAATTAAAATCAAATGATACCCTACCTCCCACAATTGAAAACAATATGACGATATCACAGACGGAGGGACACTACATAAGATGTGTTAAAATTTATTAACCATATGGTCAATTGTGTGGCATTGAATAAATATAAGTGATGCATTATTTTTCAATAAGTTTTATATATTTCACTAGTTGAATTCTATTTAATTGTTTAACATATATGTAAAAATAACTATTGTTTTTGGTGGAGGAACAATATTTTGGGATCATATTCCTTACTTTTTTGGAGAAATTGATCTTATGCAAAGAAACACCATCTAATAGAAATTTATTTTAGATGTATGAGAAACTAGAAAACTGTGAGGCTTTCAGTATAATATTTCCTAGTTATTTTAGTTCACATTTTCTTATTAATTATTGTAGCATAAAAAATTATCACCCTTGACAATTTAGCACTATGCTTTGTCCCCCCTAAATTGTTGATCCTAATTGAGCATCTAATTTCCTAAATTATGCATTATGAAGCCTATGTGTACCATTTTCTGAGAAATTGAAAGCATTGAACAAACAAATTAAATTGATATTTCCTCCCTAACACTTAATTTCTTCGAAAAAAGGGCCAAGAACCATTCATGCTAGGGTGTATGGGTCCCCATATTCTATCGATCAACAATTTTGGATATGTCAATTTGTACATTGTAACATTCAAAATTCAAGTTATAAATGTCATATTTTGAAATTTAATTTACAAGAAATTGAATAAATTCCTAGTCTTCTCACCATTTGAAATGACAAAAATATTTCATAAGAAATTATTATAAGCAAAAGAACTATCAAACAATTCAAGATCCTAACATGATGTCAAGTCTTATGTGAGTTTATATGTTTTTATGTTATCATTGTTTTGTGAAGGCTAATACTTTTGTAGGTCTTCAAAGAATTTAAGAAATAAGGAAATGAAGATCCAAATATTTGAAGTGATGTGTATGAATTCACTCCTTCAAGGAAGTTATCGAAGGGTTTTGAGTTGAATCACTTTGTGATTTCATATTTTTTTCTGATCATTTACCATTTTAGCATTGGCATTGCCATTGTGGAAGTGTAAAGACTAACATGAGGTTTGACTAAGGCAAACCCCTCAATGAAAAAACATTCCTTCTCTTTGTGAATGTGAAGATATTAATTTTTAAAAGGATTGAAGGAAGCTTGACGGTAAATTTTTCATTGTTGCATTTGAAGCCCTACATCTTGTCATCTCATGGAAACGTACCTACAAAATTATCTAATTATGTTTCAACAACTTTTCAACCAAAAATCAAAATTTCATATATGTCATTAGATGATAGAAAAAGTATGGAGCATACCCCTACAAGGACCCATATGCCCTTGGGTGAATCAATCTTCTGAGAGTGATTAATTTTTTTTTTTGGATAGGTACATAGTCCCTTTCCCTTCTTAGATCTACCTGCAATTCACTATTTTAGTCTACTCATTGTCAGATTATTATATTTTTCATATTAGGGCACATAGTCTAATTAGGTTAATTAAGGAAAAACCATTCCATTCCATTCAAAGACTCTAAAATATGTAGATCCAAGTTTGATTGGCTCACCCTCATGGTTTAAAGTCAATCTTTATAGCTTTCCAATCTCCATCTTAATGAAACAATAGAAAAACACATTCCCTCAACACACACCCATTTCCAACCTTGGGTTTATACATTTAGACCTAGGGTTTGTATTCTTCTTGTTTTCAATTGTAACATTCCAATCTATTTCAAATAGCTTCAAAATTCACTATTCCTTATTCGCCTACTTAATATTTTTCTTGGGAACCTCTAGTGCCCATATATGACGTGAAAATAAATTCAAGAGAATTAAATTGGATGTATTTTTTTGTGAACCATCATAGTTATACTTAAATTGTTTGGGGGTATATCATAATTGTATATTTATGTATTTTTGAAATGATCAAAATTTAATCATTACTAGTTTTTAATTTACAATATCTATTTGTAAAGGCCTTTCAATGTGATCAAATTTTAATGAAGTAACTAAAAAATAATTAGTTTAGTTACTCTTATAGAAAAAATTACATTCAAGTTAAATGAATGTACTAAATCCATAAATTTATATGATAGGATAGAGATACAAAAATAACGGTAATGATATCAAATTAATTTTCTATGAATTTGTATAAAATTTGTATTTTTTCTTCATGGAATCATAATATTGTACTGTTAGAAATTGTCACCCTTGAAAATTTCATAATAAGTTTTGCTTCCGCCTATGTGATTTAACCTAATTATACATTTATTTGACCATTTTATGAATATTTTCAGAAAATTAAACATGGGAAATGAAATTATGCATTTCATATTGTCCCTTGACACTTTTGATCTCAAAAAATAGGAATCTAGTCTAGGGCACACTACACCCTAGAATAACATTTTTGGATCCATATTTGAATATGTCAATTTCAGTAATTTATTACTTGAATTTCCAATTTCAAATGTTGGTAATTAGTGTTTTATTTTTAGAAATTAGAATAATTGCATATAAATACACCATGGGAGAAATTATCAAATTTAGACATAACACTTTAAAATTGAACAAATTTAAGATCGTAAAATCAATCTAGCAGCATTTTTACAACACTTATATCAATCTAGTTAAAGTTTGCAAGATATGAAAATGAAGGATGCAATTTATTTTGAAGGAGTTATTGTGATCAATCATGCCAAATCATGAAGACGTATTGATTCATCCTCTACATGCTAGTTACCATAATATGTTATGTAAATTATGAGATAAACTTATGTAAGTTGTTCAAGTATTCAAGGCATCCATCAATCCACCTATGTGTGGAATCTCTTATTCAATGGTCTTCACATAAAGGTAACATTATCATATGTTATTTATCAATTTCAGTCAATTATTATTTTTTTGGCCTCTACCCAACACAAGGTATTCCCTATTGATTGTCATCCATCATTGTACACAAAGGTAGGATTACAAAAATGAGGTTTGAATTATGCAATACCCTATACAACACCCTCGTTTCCCCTATTTTCATGTGTGTAGGTGAGATAGGGTAGTTTCAATAGGTGACAATATTAGGAAATAGAGTGCAAACCTAAATCCACATCTCTAAAATTTTAGATCTAGAAAATAACCAAGCCATTCTAGGGTACACTATGTCCTCGTCCTTGCAAATAAAACCCAAATTTGTTGTATAGGTTTTTCTCTATGTCTTAGTCTCATATTTCAAGTCATTTTATTATTTTCCATTTTTTTTTTCCACTAAATTAGATTTTCAAATCTAGGGTTACTTGTCAAATAGGATTTTTAAATGGGTAAATACAAAGTTGTCTCACACTTTTATAAAAGAAACAACCAACAATAATAAAACATTAAACTTGAATCCCTAAAAAGTGTCATATTTTTTAAATTTTAAAAGTGTTGTAAACTAATAAAATGTGTGTTTTTTAGTAGATTTTGTGTGTTTTTTCTTTTTTAAATGAAAAGGATATTTTAAAATATTTTTTTATGAATAGAAAATATAATTTAGTTATTGATAAAAATATGAAAAAACAAGTAATTGTCTATAGAAATTTTTATATACATCAATCTTTATATAGTAATTTTTTTTTCTTTCAATTTTGTTATGTATATTTATATCTTGTAATTCTAGTTCATGGATGGTCACCCCTCAAGCTTAGTTCACTTAAGCTTAACTCTGATGGCTTATCCAAAGGTAACCTAGGTTGGTCGAGTGGGTGTGGTGTCATTAGAGATCATAATGGGAATGTAACGCCCGTCATGCAACCCAGAGAACACAGACAAGGCAAACAATTTTTTTTTTTTTAAAACAATACAATTGAACATGTAAGAACATTAGCCATACACACATAACAAATTACATTACGCTATCACACTTAGTTATCTGGGGCATGCGAGGTTACTTCACAAACCACTAACAACGAAAACAAGATAACAACAACACAATTCACCACTTGGAACTATATTCAATGATCACACGAAAAGATAGAAGTGAATTATTAACTTTGGCAATAGAGTCTACTTACTTAGGTCAGCTTACATACCTCTTACATCCTATTTTATCGACAAGTCCTTGCTCCCAATGCCTATACCTGCAAGGTCTACATGACTTGGCACACACATTAGATCAAAGATAGTTAACACATGATCACTAAAAGGAGTGATATAAATCAATGGTAGTTTTTACGTTACCGAAAATAAACGACAAGACTCAAACAAGACTCAGAAGAATAGTCCTAGGGGCCCGACCTAATGCCTCGGGAGCTCATCACTCGATGGCCTTGCCTACGTATATAATTCGCAGAGGCACCGTAGTTCGACAACTTGAGCTGCTCCAACTCATTGACTGACCAACCAAGGATTCACTCAAAAGACACTCAAGGAGGTATCTACCCAAACACAAAGTAACACAACACCGCAAATACACGCTAAACTCAAACCTCTATACGTAAGCATTATGTGACCCATACAAAATTACATACTATAAGAGTGGGTATGCAACCCTTTCTAGGGTCCATCACCCCAGACAGTTTCTTAGGCGGCTGCCACCCACTTAGGTGAAGCCGAAGACGGATGACTAGGTAAGCATAAAAAAAAGAAATAATAAAATAACAATTATATTCTATTTATTTATTTCTTGGTTCACCATTTGACTTCCACATAATAAGAGATCATTTACGTCCCACATAGACTCGTCATATGTCACCTAAAGTCACATAACACCACAAGTGCAAGGACTACCATAGTGACATTTATACTAAAATAGTCCACATTCTATGATTTACAAAAGTACTCATAATTCCTTATTTAATCAATTTCATAATGAAACAGGAACACAATAACCTAAACAATTATAAAATTAACATAAACTGGCATTCATCCGTTAAGTGACTTAAAGGAATTCAACATTAACAAAAGTTATCTAATTGTTTGAATGAGTCCCCTAACTACCTAACACAATTAAATCAATCTTAAAACCTATTTTAAATTTTCAATCTACTTGTGTAAATCAAATAGTCCCAAAATATCAATTGCTTAATAATATCTTTCACCTTAACACCTAGACATATATTATTCTAATCATGATATTATATATATAATAAAATTCAGATTTAAATAGAATATTCCAAAATATAAATGGCAACATTATTTGAATAGTCTTACATATATAAACACACACAATTACTTACAAAGCCGAATCACTAAACATTTATCAAGACCACATGAATTGCATGCTATTAATTTCAATTTTCAAATTCCATAGTAGTAAACATGAATGCAATATATATGACTATGGTCATACCTTGGTGTTCCAAGGATATTCGATATCATTCTAGTTTCCTTAGAATAAAAGAAACCCTATACGGAGTCTTAGAATGAAAACTAAACAATCTTAAATGTAATAACAAGATAAATAGGATTCATACATGTATGGCATCAAATCCTTAGTAAGTTGAACACAGCGCTTTAAATACAATTTCACTTACAAATTTCAATATACCAAAATGTATTGCTCTATAGATATCGATCTAATAATAACTTATCTCTAACAAAATTTAAGACTCACTCATAAAATTCGGTGGCCAATCAATTGCAAATATAGTTCAAATTACCAATAACGGTACCTCCACTAGACAGAGAGTTTAGTTACGCAGGTTGTGAGAGTTTGAGCTTAGAGGATGACAAACATAGGTGGAAACTTCGACAAGAATCCTACTCAATACACACAGCAAAATATCATCTCCCTAAAATACAGGCAAGGCGACTACCACTACTATCATGCTCTCTTAACTAGCCACTACATAATTATTTACATTTCAAAATAGTAACAACTTAACATATAACGCATTATTTAATATTTGAATCAAATACAATATTTACTTTATTTTTACTTATAAAAAGGTAATAAAGTTAATATTAAAATAAATAATTATAATTACATCAAAATATAAAGAAAAATCTCATAATTTATTTCTTAAAATTAAACATTTAATAACAAAATATTTTATTAACTTATATTCAAAATATCAAAGTTATATACCTAACTAATATATAATTATAAAACTACACAATATAACAAGTGAAATAAATTAAAATTAAATTAAACTAAATTAAAATTATGCATTTCTCGCTAATTATAAGAATCTAAGGAATGAAGAATCGATAGGGTGAGCTTAGGGTGCGTCTGAACCTTCAAGAAGGCCTATCATCCTTAAAAACATAGATTATATAACATTTGAGGGTATAACACAGCGTATAAACCGACTGTCAAAAGAAGAATTTTGAAGGCAGCGTACACTTTTGACTATCTAATACCTACGTAGCGAATAGTCACAATTCCAACAGGCAGAACGAAGAGGAGATACTTAGCCTAGAGAGAAGTGAAGTAATGGATCTAAGGAATTGACTTGCCGATGGGTCATGCAAAGGAGCTAAATAATGGTTTTGCGAGTCAGACACAGGACTGCAATGCAGACCATGAAAATGCCAATGATTATCATGGAAGATGTAAGGTGTGACAACATTATAATCAAAGACGATAATCTCGAGGGAGATATTAATGATGCTAAAGGAATAATCTAATCAAGCAGACTACTATAGAAATACACGCTGCGTCTACACAGTATCAGTCCGATCCACAAGGCAATAATGTGTAAAAACTAAAGCAGTGGAAGAGACCGCTAGATTTTGTGCTACTAGAATGAAGGGCATAAATAACAACTGTATATATGTATACTAAAAAAAAATGAAGGAGACTACTAACGTACGCAGAAATTGGAGGCATAAACAAAAAGGCATGTAAACTGTTTGACGAAATGCCTCCAAGAATTGTGGTCTCTTGGAATGCAGGAGCAAGCCAATGCAAATCGAAGCTGTTAAGCCATGTTCACAACCTACAGAAGGTGATGCCTTGAAATGGACTGCTGAAAGAAAATTTTGTAATAGAATCTTCATCCAATGGATCACAACCCCAATAGAATAAGAAACCCTTCATACCATAAATCATCACACAATATATATTGAAATTACCATAGACATAAATATACGTCTCTTAAACATTCATCGAATGTATGTTCAGATTATGATCATTCTAAAAATACTCACTCTATGATCAATGGAGAAAGAACTATCGGAGGAGGTCAGATAAGTCTTACCTGGTGGTAGTGGTCTCCTGATCTACGTCATGAATCTGCTACCTTCATCTCGCGAGCAGATGCATGCCTTCAAGAACTGTAGAACATATGACTCTTTATTATGTTTCTTAGTTGGGGTGACTGAAGATTGATCTCCCTTTTTTTTTTTGCATGCCATAAGGCGTTGATCAAGTCAGCCCAATCTCTTAATTTTCGGCCACCATATACGAGCTTGAGGTATATCTAAAAGTAACATTCAGAATTGTGTACCCTCGGTAAGAGAAGGAATTCGCTCCCCTCAAAACCCCCTATCCCTAAACCTTTTCTCTGGCTCGCGTTCTAGTCTGTCTCGGAGGTAGCTTATCTTGCCTTGATTGTAATTTAACCGATTGTACACATCTACACCCGCCTTCATTTGTGCAAGTTGGAAAGCCCGCCTCCTATTTGGAGAAAAGTCAGCATCATCATCTTCTTCAGAATCATGAGCAGCATGTTCCTTGGCAACTTTCTTTGAATAGCCTTCATCCCAATAAAGCTTTTCCCAGTCCTCTCTCAACTCCTGATATAATTCTATATACTGTTTGCACCAGGTCTCGTGATCAGATTCTTGGAGGTTCAAGCGGGTCTTCCTCATGAACTGACTTCTCAATTGTTTCCTCTTTCTATTAGGAATATTATCCCTGGGTATGTGAAACCTTTCTCTAGGAGGTACATCGTCTCCTATTTCATGCATCTCTCCATCCACGACCCACCATTCTGATTTTTTCTTGGGTGATGGAAGTTTAACAAAAGTCTTTTTAGCACAGGACCTGCTGCTGTCCGCTGCATATAAAAGCTTTGCAGAAGAGATGAGGACATCCTGGGTATTGTGGTGTATTTGTCTCAGCAGGCCAGGCACGATCATTTCTGTAGGTTCTTCTAATAATCTATTCTCTATGTTAGAGTAACTTCCTGTGTTTATGGTATTTATGTCATAATTTCCATGGTATGAATGTACAGGATGTGCGTTGCTGAAAGATTCCGTGTACCATTTTTTTTAAATAAAATCAAATCAAATGAAAGATAATCCCCATTTCTCTCTAAAGCTCCTAAAAATCATAAAATAAATTATATATATATATATATATTTTTAAAAGCAAGCTTTTTTTCCTTTTAGATCCGAGTTTTCATTCGTTCTCCCATCTTTTCCAAACTTTTATTTAATTATTTTTCTATTCTTCAATATATTTTTTTTTTGTTTTAATTTCCGCTTTTTACAACTTTTATTTACAAAGCACATTATCTAATTAATTTATATAATTTATTCTAACAATTATCCTCAACAAGATAATTAGTTAAAATAATAAACACAATTTTAATATTTAATTAACATTTAATAAACTCATAACTTTTTCTAAAAATAAATTAAATAAATAAATATTTAAATGTAATTTAATCTAACATTTTAATAAACAATATTACCCTTATATAATTAATCCAATCACAACATATAAAATACCATTTGCCGCTCTTGCCCTATCTTTCTCTTCCGACTCCTTAGCCAGACTACCTGCAACTCAGGTGAGAATGGAGGAGTACTACATCCTCCCCCCTAAAACTCGACTTACTCCTGGAAGTCACATGGCTCAAAATGGAACATAACCACATTAGTACCAAAATTTCTCTAATCTTTAATTGACATACACCTTCTTTCTAAATCATTGCAATAAGAATCACTATTCGGCTTCACATTTGAAAACAATATCTTTTTAACTACTTTTATTTATAATTCCTTACATCCCTTACAATAACATACTGGGTTTCAGCATTAATAACAATAGCAAGTACTCCTATTAAATCAATTTTCCATTTACACAACATCATCTTCAAAATATCATAGAAGGTAGAACACATCAAATGATTACTTTAAATTAACCAAAAATACTCACCATAACATGTTTCAGTAACATATTTAAGTCACAATTTACGATTCTCAATAATAACCAATCCATTTATACCACAGAGTCACAATATACCCACATTTAAGATAGTGTGGTTATCCCTCTTTTACATCAATAAGCAACAACACATAAGAAATATACATCTAACACCTACATACACAATCACATCACCGGTAAAAGCACATCACAAGGCTACACAAGGGTCCACCTGGACACCGGAAAGCATCATACTAATCCATGATACAAAATCCATGAGCCAAGAGCCAATATCCATCTCACAATAAATCCATACCTCACACTCAGTGGGTTGATGGTGTTAGGCCACACACACATGGCGAGACCATCCAAACAAGACCACTATGACTCATCTCTTGTTGTACAAGGTGGTTAGCCTCCAAGAGATAGTCATCACACATAGGTGGGTAGTGGGTCCTAGCTATAAAATAGCCTCACATACCCCCATCCTCAAGGTTCCCTTCGTCTACTTCCTCGTATACACTCACCAAGTTCGCCTCATACGTCCTTGGAGAGGAATCACAATACAACACATAGCCAACCTCGAAAACAATAAGGATAAATTAGTTTAGCCACCAAAGCCATAATTTAAAAGAAAACAAAATTTCAATTTCAACAATAAAGAAATAAATGTGCACAATTTCAACACTAAATCAAATGTAACCACGAGGGCTACGAGCACATAAAATCCCAAAGTGTGGCTAAACCATCACAATCAAATATAACAAGGTGTTAGCTTTCACAATCACTAGAAAATCATCAATAATTATAAAGAAAGTTCACAATCCTGGAAATTGCACTATACAACACTGCGTGACTAGATACTAGCCACCAAACGAGGAAGGAGGGAACAACGTCCGGCTATACAATAGCCCCCATGTGGTGCGGAGTGAGCACGCCATCCACATGACCCAGAGTGTGCTCCTCGGCTACACTCTGCCTCGCGTCGTCACGCGACCTGGACTAACCAAGTGGCCCTCGCACTCCTTGGTTGCCCGCATAGGATGTTTACCTCGGCCTCCATCCTGCATCGCATCTCAGTGCGGCGTGGTCATACACCAGCCGGAGAAGGCACGCACTGGTCGTATGCCGCATGGCAGTGTGTCTGTGGCTCCGCGGAAGTAGGCACGCGCTAGACACACCCCGCATAGTGATACCTCGTGGAAAAGGCACACGCAGGTACTCACCGTCGCCAGAGGTATACATGGCCAGGACCTACCCATATGCTAACCGACCCAAACACTGTCGAAAGCAAACATGAGTATCCCTCTACAAATGTGTGAGGCCCCATTACGCTCATCACACAAGTAGGCTATCATAGCACATCTCATAGTGCACCTTCACGTGTCTAAGCACGTGGCATCGTGTCCTCGAGCCCAGCTCGCTACCATCAACAACACGGCATCATCACCAGCACTATGTCGGAACATCAGTGGGGTGTGGCATCGTATCCATTGCATCATGTCGGAACATGTGCAAATACGGTGTATGCAATACATATGTGGGCATATCAATATGGGGCTACTCGAGCTTCACCTCTCATACGGACGAGGTTCACTCGCTAATGTCAGCTCAACGTCCCTATGGACGGCCAGACCAATACTAACAACCAATGCTGCTATACTCAAAACTGTGGGGTTTAGGCTGGCACATATGAATCAAGTACCCTGATCCATCATAAGGGGAAGTAGTGAGTACGTTTCCTCGGGATCGGTTGAGCTAAGAATACTCTGCGTCGCAATATGCGTACGCTATACACTCCGCCCAAGGAAATTTGTGGCTGCTACTACCCCTTCACAGATTGAGGGACTGGAGAACCAAAAGAAAAGAATCTGTGAAACTATCTTTTGGCTACTCATATATAAATTTCAACCACACGTGGGTTGGCCCTCAATCAGGTAACAAACATGCGACACATGAATGGTATGGTTATTTCCACACCAAGAAAAACAATAGTTTTCCCATGGATGGGTACATAGTATCACCATCGCATGGCACACAAGGCAAGCACAGGGTACTCACAACACTCAATCAATGCACAGTTACTGGCTTCTCACATTTACAGGGGTTACAATTACATGCACAACTCCATTACTCTTCCAAAGATCACATTCCATAAGTACTATTTTCCATATATCTCATGATGCTACAAGCCAATATCATGATTACTATGATCACTTAACAACTCCAATTAATAAATTCACATTCACCTCTATTCCTTCAGTATAACATTTTTACCTTCATAACATATGCATATGTAGACTAACTTTTCTTATAGCAGGAATATATAAACCGGACAACATAATGGGCTCATATGAAACCAGAGTGCCCAGTGTTAGAACCTTTGCTCTGATACCAAGTTGTAACGCCCGTCATGCAACCCAGAGAACACAGACAAGGCAAACAATTTTTTTTTTTTAAAACAATACAATTGAACATGTAAGAACATTAGCCATACACACATAACAAATTACATTACGCTATCACACTTAGTTATCTGGGGCACGCGAGGTTACTTCACAAACCACTAACAACGAAAACAAGATAACAACAACACAATTCACCACTTGGAACTATATTCAATGATCACACGAAAAGATAGAAGTGAATTATTAACTTTGGCAATAGAGTCTACTTACTTAGGTCAGCTTACATACCTCTTACATCCTATTTTATCGACAAGTCCTTGCTCCCAATGCCTATACCTGCAAGGTCTACATGACTTGGCACACACATTAGATCAAAGATAGTTAACACATGATCACTAAAAGGAGTGATATAAATCAATGGTAGTTTTTACGTTACTGAAAATAAACGACAAGACTCAAACAAGACTCAGAAGAATAGTCCTAGGGGCCCGACCTAATGCCTCGGGAGCTCATCACTCGATGGCCTTGCCTACGTATATAATTCGCAGAGGCACCGTAGTTCGACAACTTGAGCTGCTCCAACTCATTGACTGACCAACCAAGGGTTCACTCA